>CAUYPO010115364.1:0-10061 GCA_963574435.1 Cheirogaleus major | reverse complement strand
TTTTGACATATGAAATTATGGGCAATTGCATGGAGATAGTCCATAAGAGCTAGCAGACTTTCATGATCATCAACTGTATTTTAAAGACTCGCATCATGATAAATAGTTGCTTTTTTTCTTTTAGGGTATGGTTCTTCTCAGAGAATACGTTCACATTCATTTTCTTACATGGTATTGCTCTTTCGAAATCCATCTATGGTTTGATATACCTGACATGAGCATTCCCTATTAAATTTACCCATCTTCTGGGCCATGCTTCTAATGTTGTTTTGGGTACATGGAAACCCCTTCCACATGCACTCATATACAGACCTCAAATTTGGTAGAAAAAATACTGCTGGTCCAAAAAAAATTACTGGTGATCAAATAGCAACACCGTCGCATAAGTGACTTCTTATCTTACCACGCACATACTTATTTTCAAACCTGTCAGTAACTTTGCTGGCTTCTTCAGGTAAATGTGACTTTAATTCATTAAACGCTCCTGGAATGTCATCTGCTGGAAGGAATGCCCATGTAGGCAAATGACGCATTTTAAGCTGAAGTTTTTGTTGTTGCCATATCTTATGGCCAATCCACTCATGTGAATAATTTTCTGCCAAATGCATTGGGCTGAATGAAAAAAACAGACTTTATTGATAACACCTTGAAGTTCTCTTTTAGAAGTCTTGATCACACCTAATTCCACATCTGTCATTATGGTTTGGGGATTCAACGGAAATCCATTTTCTTCTGCAAAGTCCACCAAATCTTCAAACAAGCATTTATAAAGTGCTTCACTTTTTCCAGTCATTAATACATAAATGAGTGGATACGTTCTAGAATTTCTGGATCCAACAGGGGTATGAATTGTATATGTTTGAGGAAAACCAGTGGGGACAGTTTTGAAAGTACCATCCATTGACCAAAGTGAAGTTTACGCTAGCTTTTCTATGTTAGATTTAGTGGTAAATGTAAGAAGTCTATCTTCCTTGACAGTCAAATCCCTAATCAAGAATAGTTCACCATTTAATGTGTTTTATAACACTGGAGGAACCCCAATATCAGCAAGTGTCTTTGGTTCAGAGGGTCACGGAGCATGTTGAATTCTTTTTATTCTCTGATGAGGGGCATTATTTGAAAGCAAGCATGGCACTATGTGTGAAAGGGCAGAAGTTGTACATCAGTGATCCCAAACCTTTTTGGTGCCACGGACTGGTTTCAGGGAAGACAATTTTTCCACAGACTGGGGGTGGCAGGATTGTTTCAGGACAATTCAAGTGCATTACATTTATCGTGCACTTTATATAATGAAATGATACAACTCACCGTAATGCAGAATCTAATGCTGACGTTGATCTGGTAGGAGGCGGGGCTCAGGCGGTGATGCGAGTGATGGGGAGTGGCTGTAAATACAGATGAAGCTTCACTCAGTCACCAGGTGCTCACCTCCCACTGTGTGGCCCAGTTCCTAACAGGCCATGGACTGGTTCCAGTCTACAGCCCAGGGATTGGGGACCACAGTCATACATGATTCAATAATTTGGCAGGGAAGATTTCTTGTATTTTTCACCTGCATTTTCACTTCCATGATCTTCGAAACACTTTAAACATTGGAGGCAGACTTTCCCCACATAGTCTACTCAGACTCTTACATTAATTTCCCCTAGAAACACTCTCATAGACACACTCAACACGATGCTTTACCGGGGTGTCTACCTATTGCTTAATCCAGTGAAGTCGACACCTAAAATTAAATCCACAAGTCCACCCCTCGTCAATTTAGCACCAATACACGTCTCCTTAAACCATATTTAATTTCCAAATAAAGAAAATAACAAGGTAATAATCCCGCCTAACACGATGCAACTTTCCTGTGTACAAGTGAAATGCACTAATCCCTTCCCCAGAATTCAGCTTTTAGGATTTCAGCATTTAGGATCTTAATCTTTCAGGATTATGATTTTGGGGATTTTAGATGTTAGGGATTTTGGTCTTTCAGGATTTCAACATTTGGGATTGTGTCTTTTGGGATGACTGAAACCCAGTGACATTTTGTTGGGGGATGCCCTGTGCATTGTAGAATGTTTAGTGGCATCCCTGGCCTCTACCCACTAGCAGCCAGTAGCATCCTCCCCCCATCATGATAATAAAAAATGTCTCCAGACATTGCCAAATGTCCCCTGAGGAGTGACATCACCCAGTTAAGGACCACTGGCTCATGTGGATTAACAAGATGGGTGGCAAAGCACCACACAGCTTAAGAACAGAATGCCGCTCTCTTGAGCATCAGATCCATGTTTTCTTCCCTAGCCTACAATGAACACCTACAAATCACTAGCACAACTCACTCCGACTAAGAGACCAACAAATGCAAGAGATGTAAATACAAGAAAAGTAAAGAATTATTTTATTTAGTGGGAAGGAAGTGGATAAACGACAGCCAGCTCATATGCTGTTAAATAGAATAATAAGAAAAAAAATATAGACATCACAGTGATGAATTTTTACAAAGCTAATAGATTTGGACAACAGAGAAATGGAATATTTATAAGCAAGATGTCATGGTATTGGTGACCAATTTGTATCCAATTAGGTTTTCTACTTTAAACATTTAAAACCTCAGACTTAAGCTTTAAATCTAGATATGACAATTGTAAGCACACCACTTAGTCATTTAAAACCTTGCAGTTAGTGCTACTCCTGGGTAATTATTCTTTCCTGACATTATTTTTCCTCCCAAGATTTAGAATGTCACAGCTCATGTTCCTAGCAGTAATCACACACAGGATTAAAAGCCAAATCAGCCAAGAAAGTATCATTCTTTCTAAAAAATGTTCTTAAAACAAAGAAAAATTAAAGGTATGAATACTTTGTACAACTATTACTGAAGAACGGCAAAAGAAATTCCAGAATTATCTATCATGCTTACTATACAAAAAGGCATGGCTCATGGAACCAAGTATATCAAGCTACAGCAGTTGAATATCCATCTTTAGAGGGTGGTTGTATTAAACACTGCACACAGCTCTGTGTCTCTCTGCTAGCGCATGCCCAGGATCTGTCTGCTTTTTAGTTGATAATTTTTTTCAATATCTGACAGGGCTTGAGCCCGCAGCTGAGCAGCATGAAGCCTTTTCTTCAGGTCCTTGCACTTGGACTTGGAGGTGAGATGCCTCTCAGAATTCTCACTCCTCATGATGTTCTCTTTACTTTCCCCACTGAAATGAACTTTCTTCTTAATTACTGAGGATGGAAGATCAAAAAGTTCTTTAGAAAGAAAAAGAAAAAGAGTTTCGAGTTACTTTAACGGAGTTTAATTCCTTCATACTTACCAAAAAATATTTTCTCTTTTAGTACACATTTGAAATCTATTAATAGGTACTTGTCTTATTTTCTGTGAGATAGGAGGTTAGGGGCATGGGGCTGGCAGAAATCAGTCTTTTAATCCATAGCACTGAAAAAAATAATCCTGGAATTTGCCAAAAATCAAGGAACACATGTTTTATTCTCTTGACAATCAATTTTTCTCTTAAGGTTAAATGCATTGGGGATTATGAACCACAATATAAAACTTCCAGAAATCAATGCTCATTGTCTGTACCCTGAAAAATAAGTGCCTTTCTGTGTAGAACACATTTCTTCTAGGAAAGCATAGAGGCAGTTCTTTCTTATAGAGAACGCCTACAGTTTTGGTTAAGTGTTCAAGAACACTTAGTTCAAAGCAGCCGAATTGACTAGAAACTTGTTTCAAAAAGAACCTAAACAAATTCAATGTGGAAAATGTAAATCAACTAAAAGTAGTGAAAAATGTAAACTGCTTTTTACATGGAAAAAATAATTTTAAAAATAATCATATTTACTTAAACTGGCAACACTACCTATTAACTACTGACTGAACTATTATATTTGGGGGTTGGAGGCTTGCAGGTTTAAATTCCAGAATCTTTTTGTTTTTCCTTTCTGTTTAAAGGAAATATGTTCAAATATTTACTGAGCTCATAGTATGAGCCAAACAAAGGCCCTATTCTAGTAGAAGGAGATAGACCATAAACAAACAAGTACGGATGGGGAATAATTGATGGTGATATATACTATGGGGAAGAATAACACTGAGAAAGGGAGACAGACATGCTGGGTGGTGGTTACAGTGAGGAGAGAAGCCTCATAAGGTGACTTCTGAGCAAAGACCTGATGAACATGAGGAAGGAAGAAGCCATGGGGCTGTCTGGATGAAGAGCACTCCAGGTGGAAGGAATGGAAAAGGCCCGAGGGAGGAGCAGGCTGGCACACAGACCCACTGCCTTCCAACGGTCCTGTGACTTCCTATTTCATATGTTGTTTCTACTTCAAAGCAAACTGATTATTTTTGGACCTTAATTCCATTGTTTGAATATATCCAACTTTTATTACTACAAATACCTATACATTTGTAAACCAACATTGTCTTACTAATGGATAGTTTTATCTGCTTTTGCCTTTTTTGAGATGGGGGTCTCACTATCTTGCCCAGGCTGGAGTGTAGTGGCTATTCACGGGCACAATCACGGCACACTACAGCCTTGAACTTCTGGGCTCAAGCAATCCTCCTACCTTAGCCTCCTGAGTAGCTGGGTCTACAGGCATGTGCCACCATACCCAGCTCCTAATGCAATAGTTTTATAAGAAAGAAAAGTGTTTAGAAAAGGAACTAGGATTTCATTAAAGAAAAAGAACGAGTATTTCACCAAAGAGGTAAAAAACAGCTTTAAAAAAGATGCTGCTGATTACTGTGATGATCTTGAGATACTTGTGATGTCTTCCTCATGTCTGAATTTTACAGCCCAAGGACAGGGAGAGGATATTCCCAACTGTCCTGAGTTCAGAATGGCACCTACTCCCCATGACTATTGTTGCTTATTTTATGGCTCTGACAAGCTCACTACCTTCAGTACTCAGTACTGTAAAATGTCTCTTAGCCCCAGTGGATACTCGATTCCTATGGTTCATTTAAAATATTTGCCATGATTCACATACAGGTAGATTCCCATACCTATTTATGTATTCTATAAAGTAAAACACATCATCCTTAACTAGCTATTTTTTTTCATGCTTTGTTCTTTAACTGGAAGAGTCATCCCCAATGGCTCTTCCAGGTAAAAAGCAAAGGATGAAATGGGTTTGATGCATGAAACTCACCCAGATAAAATTTTCTCCTCCCTTTATCACCCTAATCATGATTTAAGTCTATTTTGCCTTATGGATGGCAGTGTGGAATCTAAGAAAAGCTGAAATATTAATAAATATAAAAAACTGAAATGGTAGATAGCAATATTCCAAAAAAAGAGGGTTTTTGAACAGAAATGAAGCCAAAGTTTCATATAAGCTTTGTTTCATTTATTTCCGTCACTAGTTTCTTTTCTTTCCATCACTTAGTAAGTTATTGTAATCATTAAACTAACTTAAGTAGGTTTTTTTTGTCCGTTCCATTTACAAAATGCTGTCAATACTCACTGAAGTGATCAGATTCTCTCTCAATTTATTAAAGATGGAAATGACAGCCTTCATATATGCTGTCTTATATGGAATAAGGGAGTTATAAGAACTTTGACTAAATTTCACTGAAAATTCAGATGCCCAGTTTTTAAAACCAACAAAAAACTTTTTAATGAATAATGTGTGCTATAAAGAAATCAAGAGAAAATATGTTTAAAAGTTTATATTTAGGGTTTCTATGAAATGGAGAAAGCATGTTAGACAATGGTTCATTGGTATACATGATAACCCTGTCTCACTATAGCAGAGTGAAGGGACAATACCACACAAAGGCAGGGCTCTAAGAAAGCTGTCTACTTTTTTAATTTTTTTTGAGACAGAGTCTGGCTCTGTTGCCCAGGCTAGAGTGCCATGGCATCAGCCTAGCTCACAGCAACCTCAAACTCCTGGGCTCAAGCAATCCTCCTGCCTCAGACTCCCAAGTAGCTAGGACTACAGGCATGCGCCACCATGCCTGGCTAATTTTTTCTATATATGTTTAGTTGTCTAGCTAATTTCTTTCTATTTTTTAGGAGAGACGAGGTCTCGCTCTTGCTCAGGCTGGTCTCGAACTCCTGACCTCGAGCGATCCTCCCATCTCGGCCTCCTAGAGTGCTAGGATTACAGGTGTGAGCCACCATGCCCAGCCATCTAAGAAAGCTGTCTATGTATCAGACTCTGAAAAAAAGAAACACATACAGCACATATAGATACTAAACAACCAAATTTTGACAAACACATGTTTCAACTTGAAAGGGTCTTAGCAAAAATCCAAAAGCGACAGCCTCTTCTGCAGTTGGCTTATCATACCTTTTTTTTATTTTTATTTTTTGAGAGAGTCTTGCTCTGTTGTTGCCCAGGCTAGAGTGCTGTAGTGTCAGCCTACAGCAATACCTCAAACTCCTGGGCTCAAGTGATCCTCCTGCCTCGACCTTCTCAGTAGCTGGGACTACTACAGACGCACACCACCATGCCCAGCTAATTTTTTTCTATTTTTAGTCGCCCTGGCTAATTTTTTCTTATTTTTTTTAGTGGAGATGGGGTCTTGCTCTTGCTCAGACTGTTCTTTTTTTTTTTTTTTTTGAGACAGAGTCTCACTCTGTTGCCCAGGCTAGAGTGACCTGGTGTCAGCATAGCTCACAGCAACCTCCAATTCCTGGGCTCAAGCAATCCTCCTGCTTCAGCCTCCCAAGTAGCTGGGACTACAGGCATGCACCACCATGCCTGGCTAATTTTTTCTATTTATTTTTAGTTGGCTAATTAATTTCTTTCTATTTTTAGTAGAGATAGGGTCTTGCTCTTGCTCAGGCTGGTTTCAAACTCCTGACCTTGAGCAATCCACCCGCCTCACCTCCTAGAGTGCTAGGGTTACAGGCATGAGCCACCGCACCCAGCCTTAGGCTGTTCTTGAACTCCTGACCTCAAATGATCCTCCCGCCTCAGCCTCCCAGAGTGCCAGGATTACAGGCGTGAGCAACCCTGCCTGCCTTATCATGCCTTTTAAGCCGTGCTTTCTATGAAAGATGAGGTGTGGCAGTATTAAAATGCAGATTTTTTGCTTGAAAATGTAGAGAGAGGTAGTTTTGATAAATATACCCAGAGAAAAATCTGAAAGGTACAATAGTTTTTAAAATGCCCTAATTTTTAAAAATAAATGTCAAATACTAAACATGTAGTTTGATAATATAAATAAAATTGAAGATGAAATCGTGATTCATTGCCTCGGGCCTATGAACTCAGTAAATAAATCATCGCTATAACAGAATTTTATTGCCATTGAAATGCATATATTCAATGAAATCTATCTTAAATTTGAGACTTTATAAATTAAAGGGGCTATCTAAGCCACCCTGGGTAGTTTGTAGCACCAGTTATAGTACCAGCTTGTTGACTAAGTAGATTCTCATACCTGGACTACTCGCCAGAGACAGGAACTTCTGTTCCTTTAGCAAGCTGTAATTCTTCAACAGATTTTCTGCTCTCACCAGTTTGTCTTCTGCTAGTCTCTCACGAACACAAAGCTCACGTTCCTTCTCTTTAAAAAGGGAATGGAAAAAAAGAAAAACAATCAACAAATAATTCTGGTTATAAAACAATTTACATTTGGTAATCTTATAACTTTTTCTTATCACAAAGACTAACATGCCTGACCACCGATTAGCAATGTTTTGTGAAAGGATTCTTACTACATACCTCAGTCAACCCGATCATGCTAGTTTTTGATTCAGCGTTTTAATAGGTTGTGTGCTAACTTAGGTTTTCTTGTAAGGACTTGTTTAAACACAAGTACAAAGTTAGCTTCAACATTTGGTCATACTGTGTGGGAGTAACTCATTTGGGAAAATAAAAAACTAAAGCCATCTCTGCTCTCCATGGAGGACAGGCAACAGTTAATTTTCAGGGTGTGACCTGGCCTCACAGTACAAAATCTCCTTCTTCTGGTTGAATGACAGCAAGCAAATAGAAAGGAAAAAACCCACAAGTTAGTTAGGGGAGGTAGTTCTTTAGATTAGTAACAATGGCTACTGTTTATTCAGAAGGTATTCAGATTTCAGTTGCTGTATGAAATTATAAAACACTGGGGAAAGTTTTTCGAAAAACTTTTTTTCTCATTTCTGTTTTTTGTCTTTTACAGAATTCCTTTGACTGAAGTAACCCAAAAAAAGCTTTCCAGGTAAGCATAGGTTGTACCTATACAGTAAACATATCTCACAAGACTATATAATGTTTCATTAGCAGCAGGAAGTAAAACATGAACAAATGCATTGAATGCTTTATGAGCATATTTAAATTGAAAAAATTTAAAGTCTGCATTGCGTGTAAAGCTGCAGAAGGGAAATCAAATGAGTCATGAGGGTGGTAGGAGACAGACACAGCCCTGTCTCTCATCTCCTAAAGTTAAAATGAAGAGCTTCACTGCTGTTGCTATCTTGCATAATCCTAAAACCTTGGTAGCAGCTCTCATCTTAGTGGAGTAGACAGACATTCACCATCAAAAACTACCACCTAATCAGTTAATACTCATCAAGTCAATGTTAATACCCATCAGAATATTATTATTATTACTGTTATTATTTTGTTTTTAGGGTCTTGCTCTGTCACCCAGGCTAGAGTATAGTGGCATAATATCACAGCTCACTGCAACTTTGAAATATTGGGCTCAAGCAGTCTCCTTGCTTCAGCCTCCCAAGTAGCTGGGACTACAGGCTCGAGTCATTCTGCCTGGCTAATTTTTTAAAAATTTCTCGTAGAGACGGGGTCTCGCTCTGTCGCCCAGACTGGAGTGCAGTGGTGTAATCAAGTGATCTTTGTGCCTCAGCCTCTTGAGTAACTAGAATTACAGGTGCATGCCACCATGCCTGGCTAATTTTGAAAAGTTTTTTTAAAGACAGGGTCTCCCTATGTTGTCCAGGGTGCTCTCAAACTCCTGGGCTCAAGTGATTCTCCCCTGCTCAGTCTCCCAAAGTGCTGGATTATAGGTATAAGCCACAGTGCCTAGCCTAGACATAAAATTTTAAGACCTTCCTTTATAGTGGAAAAACTTTAGGGTATTTATATTAAAGATGAGAAAGCAAAAAGTAACTCTACAGTAAAGAATAATGGCTATTGTGTTGGGGCCATCACAGTTAATGTCCAATATATAATGACTAGCAGCTGATGTCAGAGAAAGAAGTCCAACATGAAGGTGCCAGCAAGTGGATTATTTAGTCTACAATACATATTTTGGTTTCTCAAGTGTTTGTAAAAAGTTCTAATAAGACCTACACATATAAAATATTCTGTTCAAATAGATATTCATACACATCAAAATAACCCACTGTAGCTCTCCTTTGCTTTGACTCCCATTCAGACTTACGCTCCAGTCTTTCTTCTCTGGCTTTGAGGGCTCGTTCTCGCTCCTGTAACTGAATTTCCTTTAGTTTCAGCTCACTCAATACAGGGCTGGACTCCTGCAACTTTTCTGGCTCTCCTAATCGTCGCCCTCTTCTTTCATGATTTCTTCTTTGCTCTTCTGCAACCAAGTCTGCTATCAAAGGGTTCTCAAGAATTTCTTCAACAGAAGGTCGATGGTAATCCTGGGCAAAAATACTCTGTGTTTTAGTCAGATTGCATAACAGAATAGTCATCCTAAGAGAGCAGTTACAATAAAAGGGCACATATGTACATTTCCAAGGCAAAAGAAAGGACTCCTTTATGGATAGGTTTTAAATGTCTAGAAAAATAAGTTCACTGGTGGTTTTAACTCACGAGGTTCTGGGTCTACAAGGTAATGCAGATTTTTTTTTTTTTTTTTTTTTAAGGCAGAATCTCACTCTGTTGCCCTGGCTAGAATGCCGTGGTGTCAGCCTAGCTCACAGCAACCTCAAACTCCTGGGCTCAAGCAATCCTTCTGCCTCAGCCTCCCAAGTAGCTGGGACTACAGGCATGTGCCACCATGCCCGGCTAATTTTTTCTGTGTATTTTCAGTTGGCCAATTAATTTCTTTCTATTTTTAGTAGAGACGGGGTCTTGCTCTTGCTCAGGCTGGTTTTGAACTCCTGACCTTGAGCAATCTACCCGCCTTGGCC
>CAUYPO010115363.1:0-17411 GCA_963574435.1 Cheirogaleus major | reverse complement strand
AGCAATTATCATGATCATAGAAAAATGGGAATAAAAACATTTGATTTGTCAATTCCCGGAGTCTCTTGGTTGAATCCATGGCGTTTTCTAGGTATAATATTGTATCATCAGCAAAGAGTGAGAGTTTGATCTCTTCTGCCCCCATTTGGACACCCTTAATTCCCCTCTCTTGTCTAACTGCTCTAGCAAGGACTTCCAGCATTATGCTGAATAGAAGTGGAGATATTGGACAACCTTGTCAGGTTCTAGTTCTAGGTGGCAATGTTTTCTATTTTTCCCCATTCAGTATGATGTTGGCTGTGGGTTTGTCATATATGGCTTGAATCATTTTTAGGTAAGCCCCGTCTATGCCTATTTTGTTAAGTGTTCTTATCATAAAAGGGTGTTGAATTTTGTCAAATGCTCTTTATGCATCTATTGAGAGGACCATATGGTCTTTGTTTTTTATTTTATTTATGTGGTGAATTACACTTATAGATTTGTGTATGTTTAACCATCTCTGCATCTCTGGGATGAAGTCCACTTGGTCGTGATGGATTATTTTTTTGATAAGCACCTGAATTCAGTTTGCTAGGATTTTGTTGAGAATTTTTGCACCTATATTCATAAGGTATATTGGTCTGTGGTTTTGTTTCATTTTGTTGCATCCTTTCCTGGTTTTTGTATCAGGGTTATGTTGACTTCATAAAATGTGTTGGGGAATATTCCATCCTTCTCAATGTTTTGGAATAGTTTCTGCAGGATAGGCACCAGTTCTCTTTTGTAGGTCTGGTAAAATTCAGATGTGAAACCATCTGGTCCAGGAGTTTTCTTTTTAAGAAGGTTTTTTATTGCTATTTCAATTTCAGTACTTGATATTGGTATATTCAGGAATTCTGTTTCTTTCTGCTTGAGGTTGGGGAGGCTGTGTGTTTCTAAACATGTGTCCATTTCCTCCAGATTTTCAAGTTTAAATGTATAAAGGTTGATATAGATGCACAGATAAACAAAAGGTTAAAAGTTGGGAAGAGGAACTTTTAAGGAATAGAAAGATGTTGAAATGCATTTTTTCCTCACTTGTACATAGTGAGTTTGAGGTTGGCAGAACATCAAAGAAGAAATGTCTAAGTAGTAGACGATTCAAAGATCTGGCTCCTGCTTGACCTTAATCACTCTCCCCTTTAATTCTATGGTCTGGCTAATTGATCTGGAACTCTATGGTCTGAACTAATTCAAGTTTTCCCCAATACATCATGTTCTCTATGACTCCTAGGCTTTTTATCATATTGTTCCCTTTGCCTGGAACTATTTTTTCAACCTAGTTCTCCCATTCAATCCCCCTTCACCTGGTTAAGTCCCACTCTTCCTGCAGGTCTCTGTTTACATATCACAATCTCTGGGAAATCCTCCCTGATCTCCTCCAATATTAGGTTAGATATCCTTTTTTAATGTTCCCATAATGCCCTCTCCTTCAACTGTAGCACTTGTCAAAAGTTATAGTAATATTCTGTTTACTTATCAGTGTTCTCCACTAATCAATAAGCTTTCCATGTGCAGGAAATGTGCATTGCTCACCTTTGTATTTCAAATATCCACCACATTGTCTGGCACATAGTAGGTGCTCAATAAGCATATGTTGGATCTAAGAAAGAATAATATAGAACTAAGAGGTTAGTAGAGATGATAGGACTATAAACATAGATCGGAAATCATTAGATCGGTGATGGTAGCTAAAGCCAAGAGTCAATTAGTTATCTAGAAAGAGAAATAAACAAAAAATAGCTAAGGGCTAAATATTTAGACATTGGTAATAACAGTTAAGAAGCATGAGATGAAATTAGAGTTCATAAAGAAAACATAAGGAACAGTTGGAGATTCAGGAGGATAAAATTTCTGCCACAAGCAGCAAAAGCACAGAGTGGAGAAATGTGGCTGGATTTCACAATTTTTTTCACTAGCAGTAGGAGATTGATTGCAAGGAATTAAGGAGTAAATTAAGCTGAAAAGAAATAGAGACTTCTGTATCAGTCTAGGACCAATTAGAAGAGAGAGACCATATAGTATTTTAAATAGGGAAAGTTAAAGACAAAGAATGTTCTCTATAACTGCAGATGGAAATAATGAGGGATTGGCTAATAAGAAGTAAGAAGACCTTTAAAAATATAGGGATAGCAGGAATAAAGAGCAGCTATTACCCATAGGGCTGAGAGAGAACACTCAAGGAAGAGTACCGCCACCCCATCCAGCCCAGGGCTAAGATCCAGATCTTGTTCGAGTGGATACTACAGTGAAAGAGAAGACAGTGTGGTGTCAATACTGGTAGAATTTTCTGGACATTTGTACTCCAGGGATTACCAGAAAATCACCCTCTAGGATGCCTAGGAAAGTTGATCATGCTGATGTGTCTCACTTGGGGGCACTCTGCTAGAATAATGCCTGAGAGTAAAGAGGTGTCAAGGGATACTGCAGGAGGTGAGCACTAGAGAAGCCAGAGGTGAGCACTAGAGAAGCTATCTGTGCTTCAGGAGCTAGGCACTTGGGAGAAGCTGGGCAATGGGGAAGCCACGGGCACTTCAGGAGTCAGCGGGTAAAATTTCCAGTGAGGAAGACTGTAGAGAAACTGGTCTTTTCACGCCAGAGCCAGATTTTGTTAGATTCATAAACAGGTTTTGAGATAAAGCAGAATATGCCTACAAAGAATCAGAGACTCCAAAAAGCACCCTACAAAGAAGAAAATGAGAAAATGTAGGAAAATTGAGAGCAAAGTGGAGTAGGAATCTGTTGGATGAGTATTAGTATCTTGAAGAAGGTAACGGAAGTAAGAGACTTGCATCTTCTTTGAATGGATATTAAAAATGGAAATGGAGGAAATAAGGGGATGGAAGTAAAAATGATAGTCACAGAATTTTAGAGCTAGAAGTCGTACGCTCATTGTATAAATAATTTTTAAAAAGACGTAAATAAGTTATATGATATTTTTCAGGGTTAAACAGTTAATGAAGGAGCCAGAATTAGAATAAAATTTTTCTCACCCCCACACTATTATTCTTTTTACTGCATCATGCTGGAAAGAGCTATTTTGAGAGAAGTAAAACTACTAGTGAGCCCATCAAAATTTCAAAGGACACCCATAAAATGCATTTTGATGTTGTTAGCTCAGGTGGAAGGTATGTTTACCCTAAAATTCACACCAGATACTCTTGTACGGAGATTTTAGTTTGTGATGAAATTTGAAAAAAGAGTAGATATTTTGGGACTAGGTGATTTAACTTTAGCCATACCATTTAAAAATGTAAAACAGTAAACTGAATTAGCAATATGGACTTTGATGCATTTAAAAGTTAATTACAGTAAAATATTTATTTTAATCAGAGAACTAGGGGAAAGAGGAATTATGGCATATTACCTGATTAATCAGACTTTCCTAAAACTTACTGTAGAAATTTTTTTCATACATTAGAAAGTACAGAATGCCAAAATCAACAATATTCTTTGAAGACCTAAAATCTACTATAGGCCCATAGGATTATCACTATGTTCAGTGAAATCTCATTCTATAGACTCACAGCATGTATAGAGATTGGACTAGATTGACCCTAGGGTATTCCTTAAAATTTAAAACAAAATGCTCCTTTATTTTTTTTGACTAAAGTAGAATGGTATATAAATAATTAACTAAGTAATTATAATCCAGGTTATCAATTAATTGGCTACTGATGTAATATTATCAAGACAAGTTTTGTTTGTATTTATAGACAATATCAGTTAACAGTTAAGTAAGGGAACAATTTTTAAATTTAACCTTAAGGGAGAAATCCTTAAATTGTGACTATTAAATTTTTGAATGGTGTTAAATAATCTGTCCCCTAGTAAAGAAAAAGCTAGTCAAAATTCAAAAAAGAATATCACTACTCCAGAGATGAAAAATAGGCAGCCGCAGGCCTGTGGTAGGGCTTTTTGTTTGTTTTGCTTTATTTTGCTTTGCTTTGCTCATGTATTTTAAAACAACTAGAATTAAATGGAAACATTTAAAACTTGAGAAATTTATTATGAAATTCTGGATTTATGGCTTCTCAAAAAAAATAGATCTGCCACACTGGCTTTACATTCCCACTTTACAACAATCAGCATGCACTGAGTTGTGGCTGTTGCCTTTAGATGGAATATGAACTCTAGTTTGTCACAGTCCCGATCACATGCTTTAGAGTTAGAAGCCTCCATGTTTTATGTAATAATTTCAGTTTAAACCCTTGCAACAAATCGATCTTACTTAGCAATACAAGTGCAAAAATCCTAATTCAAAGTATATTAAAATAATAATGTACCATTTACAAATATGGTTTAATCCAAGAATGGAAGGATTGTTTTATATTAAGAAGTTTGTTAATATATAAAATCTATATTATTCATACAGTATCATGCTCTAGAATGATTTTAATGTGGCTTAAAACAGTAAATAAAATAGAATTGATAGGGTAAATGAAGAATAAATAGAGAAAAAAGAAAAACAAGAAATAAAAAATGGTGCTAATAGATACCAAAAAGGTATTTGATTTTTTAAAAATGTCATTTCTGGAGGCTGTTGGTACATTGTCATCAATCTTGACACCACCAATGCCATTACCCAGAATTTTGCCAGCAGCAATGTCCCTGTTATATGACACAAGATAGTAAGAGGGGGACCAAAGTTATCAATGAGATAGTTTAAGATCTTGAAGCAAGAGCACCCAGAGTTGGTGGCCCTGGAAGATTTGGTTGACCTTCCGGAGTCCACAGGAATAGCCTCTAACAACTCCAGTGACTCCTCTAGCTCCTCCAGGTCCAGTCGTTTGACTCAGATTCAGAGTGTCTGAGTCTGAAGATGATCGGACAATGCACCACAGGAAGAAGATGAGGACATGCATCATGGTGAGAAATGGAGACACCTCCTCCTGAGACGCCTGTCTGAGCAAAGAGCATAGCTCCTCCACGTGATCAAGCATGGCTGTTGTCTGTGCAGAAGACCTGACTGCAGCAAGGGACAGAGCCGAGGAAGGGCAGCCCGTTGGATTCTACAGACAAGAGTAAGGCTGACAAAAGCCAGAGAATGAGGAGGCTCTTTTAATCTGAATCCATTCCCTTAGCATTTGCTCCAGTAGCTTTTTTTCTCTGCTACAGATGCAAATTAACGTGGCTTATTTTATGCATAAATACAAAAGTATGTGAATGGTGCAAAGAAAATCTTTCACATTATTTAATAAAAATTAAATCTATTTAAAAACAAATAAATTTTAAATTTAATTTTTTAAATTCTTAGAAAGCTAGGAACAAGTATGCTTTTTTTCTGACAAAGATCAATCTTAAATCAATAGTCAATATTAAACTGAATACTAAACTATCCCCACTAAAGCAATGAATTTTTAACAGTTATAATGATTGTAAATGTTATAACCATTCTTCTTAAGCATAGTTTGTAAAGTTCTGACCAATGTGATAAGACATGAATTAGAAATAAGCATAAATATTGGAGAGATTAAATTACTATTAATAGGTGATTAACTGTCTACCTACCAAACCTATTAATTGCAAAATTACTAGAATATTAATAATAATGGATAACACATTTTCAGTGCTTATCATGTGCCAGGTACTGTCCTAAGAATGTTACACCTCATCTCATTTAGTCCTCAAAATAATCCTGTAGGTAGATACCATTATTATCCCCAATGAACGGAGGAAGGAATTGAGGATCAGAGATTAAATAACTTGCTTCTAGGTCACATAAGTGTCTTAGCCTAGATTCAAACAGTTTGATTCAAGATAATTTGACTCTACTGCAAGTTCTCTTATATGGCCACAGAATTAATAAGTTAGAATTAAAGGAATATTTAGATAATGCAAACTAGGTGGTCTTCAGATCTGTCTGTAGCTTCAACACTATCTGGTAGAAACAGACTGGAGGATTCCCCTCTTCAGCCTCAGAACATTCCAACCTCCTCCCCAGCTGCAGCCTTTGGGATCTCTTCTCTGCCATCTCCTGCTTCTGGAGCAGCTAACACCATTTCTCATGGTTAGCTCTGTGTCACTGACTAACATTGACTTCCCAGATCCTACAAAATTATTCTGTCAAAGTGCTGAGGTCGAAGCTGCAGTCATCTCTCTAGTCAACCTGCATAGGGTTTACTACACTTATCTGCCTATGGGCTTCTATTTTGACTGCAAAGATATGGCACAGAACGGCATGGGCCACTTCTTCTGCAAGTTGGTGGAGAAGCCTGAGAGCTCTGAGCATCTCTTGAAGATGAAAAACCAGCACTGTGGCCAAATCCTCTTCCAGGACATACGGAAGCCATCCCAACATGAGTGGTGTTGCTAAGGAGGCTGCCATGGCCCTGGAAAAGGACCTGAACCAGCCTCTGCTGGATCTAGGTTCTTGAGCAGCACAGATTCCCATCTCTGTGGGTTTCTTAAAACAAAAACAAAAACAAAAACAAAACAAAACACTTCCTAGTAATAGGTGAAACTCATCAAGAATGTGGACGACCACCTAACCAACCTACATAGCTATGCAGGCTGGCAGGCCCCAGTCCTGGTAGTTGAGAATCTCTCGGTGACAACTAGAATCCTCCCAACCCCAGTGGCCTATGAGGCCCTTCCTTCTCCCCACAACCCTCCTAAACTGGGGCTTAAGAATATGTAGAATCTTTATAAAGAAACTTTACTGAGAGATATGAATGTGTAATTGAGTGAATCAAGAAATATAACATACCTAACACAACAATTGCAGTCAATACCCCAATGTAAATTTTGGGAGTGAAGAAGGAAAATGTGAAAAAAAATTTGAAGTTTCTTTAAAAAATAAGGAGATAGTAACTTAACAATGGAAAACAGAAAAAATAATGTCTGTGTAAGCTATTCTTGTCAGATATTAAAATGTAATGGAAACACCACCAGTTAATTTAACATGATATTGGCACAGATCAATGGAACGGAACAGTGAAGAAATAGACCTTAGTATAACACTTTAATAGATGGCAAAGGCAGTATAATGCAACAATTGTGCTGGAACAATTGGTTAGCTATTTTGTAAACAGTTCTCTCACACCATATAAAATAAATTACTGCTGGAAAAAGTTAAATTTTTTAAATGCAAAAATATCGAATTATAAAAAAATAGTAGGAAAGATAAGTTGATTATGCAATAAATCTCAGGATAAAGGATTACTTTCTAAGTGTAGGAACAATAGGAAATAAATCATAAAAGAAAAAAATGGATAAGATTGAGTTTTATAAACTGTCCACCATTAAAAACAGAATGAATCAAATTAAAAAAACAAGAACAAAAGTAGGAAAAAATACTTGCAATAAATATGACAGAAAGGTGATCATAGTCAATATATAAATAGTTCATACAAATTGCTAAGAAAAATATGAAAGCTCCATTGGATAAATGGACAAAGAACATAGGCAATTCAGACATTTCACAGAAGATGAAACATAAATATTAATAGCTAAATAAACAAGTAACAGATGTCTAATTTTACCAAAGAATTTCAACTAAAAATAAACAGTAACAATTTCAACTAATCAATTAGCGTGCTTAATGTCTCTCTCTCTATATATGTGTGTGTATATATATATATATATACATACATATATATATATATATATGAAAGTTTTGTGATACAGTTACTTTCACACACTGCTGGAAAGAATATTAAAATGAGTCGGTGCCAGGCGTAGTGATGTGCCACTGTAGACCCAGCTACTGTGGAGGCTAAGGCAAAAGGATCACTTGAACCCAGGAGTTCAAGGTTGTAGTGTATTATGAGAGCACCTGTGAATAACTACTACACTCAAGCCTGGGAAAAATAGTGAGACCCCTACCTCTTAAAAAAATTAGTGGGAGTATAAATTAATATATTTCTGAAAAGTAATTTGGCATTATTTTGGGGAAGCCTTTAAAAATTTTCATATTCTTTCACCCAGTAATTTCATTTTTATGAATCTATCCTAAGGACTTATTCTAAAATATAGACAAAGATTAATGAACAAATATGTTTAATGGTGCTTTAGTCATGCTAATAAGAAGGGGAGAGTAACCAAATATATAATATTAAGTTAAAGTAATTATATGTCTAAACGATGTAATTCTATACAGCTATTAAAATGTTCAATGAATACCTTTTAATGACATGAGAAAACATTTGCAGTATAATGTTAAATGAAAAAAAGCGGGCATCAGACACCTGTGGAAACAAATATGGCAAAATGTCAGGTTGGAAAGAAATATGACAAGATATGAGGAGTGGTTGATTCCAAGTCGTGGAACTTTTCTGTGTTCCAAATAGTTTTGAAATATTTATTTTCATATTAAAAGAGAAAACATGCTTACTGTCAAAAATATTTTAAACAGTTCAGAAAATGAAATTGAAAAGGAAGTTTCCCTTCCTCCAGCCTTACTACTTCTCAGAGGTTCTTACTATAAGGCTTCCTATATATGCTTCCAAGCATTTTAAATATATTTATAAAATATATTATTTTATAATAATAAAAATTAAACAAAGGAGTAATTATGCAAATATATGTCCCTAAAATTGAGGGTAAAAAAGATCATCACCTCACCATAAATTTATATTGAAAACTCTGAAACTTTTATTTATATTTTCAAGGAAACTTGTAACTATAATACTATTTCCATGAAATATTTTGGTATACCTTTGAGCTATTCTAGATTGTTAGAATATTATCATTTAGAACATATTAGCATTGGTCATCACTGTTCCAAAGTTTATAATCTATTTTTTATTGCCTCAGGGTACAGTATTTAATTATTTTTAGAGCAAGACCTATAAAACCAGTTATTACTGAGAAAAGTGAAAATTTGTTGAATTAACTTTGCCTAGACAAGAAACCTGAGTTGTCTAGCTTCTCCCAAAATTAATAATTATATCTGTGATTTTTAAGCACTTAAGAATTTTGAACTCATTTTCTTCATCTGTAAAATGTGAGGGGTTTGGATTAGATTATTTCTAATGTGACTTCTAGGTTTACATTTCTTTGATTTTATCAATCAAAAGATAGCAACAATTTATGTTGGTTTTTCATGAACATAGAAACTTGGTACATTAAAAAATATAATTTTGTTTAAATTATTCAATTATATGTACTTAATTTTAATTAATTATTTTAATTATTTGTTGCTTATCTACTCCTTCCTCTAGCCTTATTCCTTTCTTTATTCAGTTGGGACCCAAAGCAACAATAGTAAAGAGTGGTCTAAGTGAGAAATTAAAGGTAGAGTGCAGAGGAAATATGTGTCAATGTGAACATGTGTATACTTGACTTGGCTGACTGTGACTCAAAGTCATAAAATCCAATGTAAATAATTTCTATATTACATTCCATTTTTGTTTGTCTGAATCTTGGATCTTCCCTAGTACTTTTGATTTCTGAGAGATATCTTTCATTGACAACAGAGGGGAATTGATTTTGTCATTTTGTTGATTTTTAAAGGGATTTTAAAGGCCGGGCCTGGCTTAGTCTACAGTAATTAACTCAGAAATGGAGGTCTTCTCTTTAAGACTGATTTACAAATTGCCTACTTGGTCACACTAAATTTACTATTACTTCCCAAGTTTAAACTTGCATTTTCATAGTCACTATTATTCAAGTCTAAAATATCAATCAACTATTTTCAAATTTAATGGCAATTTATCTTTTTTTTTGCAAGCATGAAAATGAGGTTTATTGAGAAGAGAAAGATAGGATTATAGAGCAAGAACCAGATATAGGCTTATAGAGCATGATACATATGCCACAGATGGTGATGAAACCCATTGTCACAGCAAAGAGAAAGCAAAAGGAAGGGCATAAAAAAAGGCTGAATGTCAATTTAATATTACCTTTTATGATCATCTTCCTAATTCTAAAACCTCAATTATATATTCATTCATTTATAAATTCATTCTCTTATTCTAGAAAATATAGATAATATTACTGTCACCAAAAGTTTGGTACTTGTTCCTAAAAGACTAATCAGTGAGAATGAAAAATGAGGACAAGTAGTTTGAGGAAAAGAGACATTTAGGTACAAAAAGCAATGTGCTGGTTTGCCCTTTTTATTATGAAATTAATATTCAATCACATAAAGGGGAATCTGAGAAGAGATGCAAAAATTGAAATGTAGAAATTTGATTTGTAAAAATCATCAGAATTAGACAGACCCATCTTCTTCCCATAGAGGGGTCTTAAGTGAGGCCACAGGTAGGGCAAGCCCCTCCTGGCATTATTGATTTGCAAGCAGCATCCCTCAGGACTTAAGTCTGGCATCTCCCAGGCTGCAGGGAGAATAGAATTGCATTGAAACAGGAGAACTCAGCTTTCCAGGGTCAGAGTCACCTCAGGGTGGGCTGGGGCGAGGGTAGATATCAAAGCAGGAGGTTTGTAGGGATGGCAGGGCAAAGAATGGTACACCCTGGGGCAGCTGCATGTCCTCAATCAAGCAGAGAAATAATAAAGTTTACTGTTTTTTAAAAGCTATCCACTTACTTAAAACATTTCCATCTAGTTCCCAGGAAAGCATAAAGAGGGCTTATAAATTGCTCCTACTTGATACGTGACATTGTTTGATGTTCTCTGGAGTTAAAAGGAATGTAGTCAATAGCGTCCCATGCCCTGAGGAGATGCATAATAAAAAGGGGAGATGAGGCACAGATAAATGTGATAGACTCTTAAATAATGGACTACTTTTAATGGGTAAAGTAACAAGTGAGAAATGTCCAGATGAAGGCAGCATCTTCAGATGGCTGCCTTTGTCATTCCTTATTTTGGTTTGCATTTATTCTTCCTTTTTGCCTTTTAAAATATTTTGTTTTCCTCTTTGAAATTGTGAAGATATATAGAGCTTCCAGTGAACTGAGGGCTGTAGGTTATTTACAGTTTTGTGTGTCCCTTTCTTACCTCAGCGCTCTTCACTCTACTTTACTGTCATACTTAAGAAACAGCAGCATTTTCAGGACCAAATACATTTTAGTAATATCTGAGGAACCACTAGATACCAGATACTCAGAGAAGTACATAGAATTTAGTCAAAAATCCAATCTCTTCATCGACAAGCTGGCATTCCAAGATATAGTGCTCCTGTAAAAAATATGATGTCCAAAAATAAGCTCTAAATTTTTTACATGTCATTACCTTTTGAAGTAGCAATGGAAGGCAAATAAGAAAGTATCAAGAGTATAGGCCTGTGTGCAAAATAGAATACTGTACATCCTTCCAACCTCACTATATTCTAATGGACGGGTGAGGACAAGTGGTATGTATAACATTACTTTTATCTATTTATTTAAAAATTTCATGTTTAGAGAAGGTAAACATGACAGCATACTTCACTGAGTATTCCAATTTGACACTGATTGGTTTTTATCATTGTAAAGTGATGAAGTTAGACAGAGGCTCTTAGTATATCAGTCTTCTGTTGTATAAAAGGAATTAAGTAAAATGTAAATCTGGCAAAATCAAATGACGAAAAAATCTCAGTGAAATTAATTCCAATTATATCACTGAGGGATGATCACTTAGAGGATTAGGTTTAAGAAACTCACTATGGCTTACTTCTGCCAGAGAAGGCAGGGAGAGGAAAGGTCTACTTCCTATTTAGATTTCCTAGTTGTCTGAGCGATTCTGATGAACTAGAGTCTCTGTCTCACTCATTGAATAAATAGAGGAATATAAACATGAATAAGATGAGTCCCCTAATCTCAAAAACATAAAGGCTTAAAATGGCCTAAGCATAGAGAATGAGTTTGTAAGTAAACGACAAAGCATACAGATTTCTCACAGACTTTTGCCATGATTTCAGCCTCCAAAAATACCCTGGAGGCTTTGGGTGGAAACAGAACCATTTCAGGAACATAACCTAGCTATGGATAACACTGGTGCTACTTTGTGACCACCAGGCATTTGAGTGCCCTCAATCTTTTAATTTGTTATAGTGGTGGTAATGCTAATGCCTATAAAGCAGTTGATTGGTTTTAAGGGATTCTGCTTCATTTAATATTAGGTTTTATAATTAGAACTGTAGGTAGTAGGTGCTACAGGGTAACAAAATGCAATGAATCTAGAGAAAGAAGAGGTGTACTACAGAAAGTAGTTAAAATGTTATTTTTAAGAATAATTTCAACTTGGCACACTCCCTTATAAATCATTATAACAATAAAAGACTGAAATAGAATCTTTACTCAGTATGGCCAATTAACAAAGATGCCCCCAAAAGAAACTATTTTCCTTTGGGAAGAGAAGAGTTGTAAGGATTATATTGTCTTTGCATTATGTATTCTATGATTATGAATGTCTGCTCAAATATGTTTATACTGTTGGAACAAACCAGAAAATAACTACCAGAAAATGTAAATAACAGGGTAATATTAATACTTCTTAATTATTAAGCTTAATTTTACCATTACATTAAAGAGGGTGTGATTAATTTCCCAAGTTATTGTGTTAAAACTAATAAACTATCCTTCCCTTCCAAAGATGTTGCCATATCCTGTTTCCCTTATTAACCACTTCCCTCCACATATTGCAGAAAATATGTTCCTTATATAAATATTTAAGGCTGGGCATGGTGGCTCACGCTTGTAATCCTAACACTTTGGGAGGCTGAGGACTGAGGATTGCTTGAGGCCAGCAGTTCAAGACCAGCCTGAGTAAGAGAAAAATCCAATTTCTACAAAATATAGAAAAATCAGTCAGGCATTGTGGCATGTGCCTATTGTCCCAGATACTTGAGAGACTGAGGGAGGAGGATGGCTCAAGTCCAGGAGTTTGAGGTTGTGGTGAGCTATACTGACACCACTGCACTCTAGCCTGGGTGACAGAGTGAGACCCTGTCTCAAAAAACAAACAAACAAACAAATAAATATTTAGCTATTTGTTTTTAATTTTTATTGAGATATAATTCAATACCATATATTTCACTCATTTGAAATACACAAGTCAATGACTTTTAGTGCATTCACAGAGTTATGCAACCATAACCACAATTGTATTTTTAATATATTTTTAATTGACAGATAAAACTATGTATTTATAGTGTACAACATGATGTTTTGAAGTATATATACATTGCAGAATGGTTACATTTAGCTAATTAGAAAATGTATTACCTCATATAATTATCATTTTTGTGGTGAGAACTCTTAACATCCACTCTCTTTGCATTTTTTAAGAATACAGTATACGATCATTAACTATAGTTACTACACTGTACAATAGATCTCTTAAACTTATTCCTCCTATATAACTGTAATTATGTATCTTTTTATCAGCTTCTTCCCAACTCCTCTCCCTACTAGCCACTCCAGCCGTGGGAACTACCTTTCTACTCACTACTCCCATAAGATCAACTTTTCTAGATTGCACATATGAGTGAGATCATGTTGCATTTGTCTTTCTATGCCTGGTGTATTTTACATAACATAATGTCTTCCATGCTCACTTATGTTTTCACAAATTACAAGATTTTATTCTTTTTATGGCTAACTAATATTCCATTGTATATATGTACTACATTTTATTTATTTATCTGTTGATGGACACTAGGATTGATTACATAGCTTGGGTATTGTGAATAGTGCTGCAGTAAATATTGGAATGAAGATATGTCTTCAACATACTGATTTCATTTCCTTTGAATATATAGCCAGTGATGACATTACTAGATAGTATAGTAGTTCTATTTTTAATTGTTTGAAGAACTTCCATACTGTTTTCCATATGACTGTGCTAATTTACATTCCCACCAACAGTGTGTAAGGGGTCCTTTTTCTCCATCTTCTTGTCAACACTTGTTGCCTTTTGTCTTTTTTGGTGATAGCCTTAATCCGCTTAATGTTGCTATGGACTAAATAACTGATACTGAGTAATTTATAAAGCTCTGACTCGAGGGGAAAGGGGAGGCAAGAGCAGTATAAACCTTAACAACCTTTGTACCCCCATAATATGATGAAATAAAAAAAAAGAATAGAGATTTATTTAGCTCATGGTTCTGGAACTGGGAAGTCCAAGTTTTGGGGGGCTTCATCTTGTGAGGGCATTCTTGCTGGTGGGGAGTCTTTACAGAGTACTGAGGCAGTGCAGGATATCACATGGCAAGAGGGCTAAGCATGGCGGGCTAGCTCAGGTCTTTCTTTCTCATCTTATAAATCCATGAGCTCCCCACCCAAATACCACAAAGTTTCTATTCTATTCATTTTAAGTTTCAACATGAGTTTCAGAGGAGAAAAACATCCAAACCATAGCATAGCCATTCTAACAGAAGTGAGGTGATATCTCATTGTGGTTGTGATTTGCATTTCCTTGATGATTAATGATATTGAGTATTTTTTCACATACCTGTTGGCCATTTGTATGTCTTCTTTTGAGAAATGTCTATTCAGGTATTTTGTTCATTTTATTCTTTTATTTTCTTACTAGCTTATTAGTTTTTTTTCCTGTTCAGATAGGGTCCTGCTCTTTCTTGCTCAGGCTCTTCTTGAACTCCTGGCCTCAAGTGATCCTCCTTTCTCGCCTCCCAAAGTGCTAGGATTACAGGTGTGAGCCATCACACCTAACCTTTTTGCTTATTTTTAAATCGGGTTATTTGTTTTCTTGCTATCAAGTTGAGTTCCTTATATATTTTGAATATTAACCCTTCTCAGATGTATAGTTTACACATATTTTCTCCCATTTTGTAGGTTGTCTCTTCACGCTGTTGTTTCCTTTGCTGTGCAGAAACCTTTAAGTTTGATGTAATCCCATTTGTCTATCTTTGCTTTTGTTGCCTGTGCTTTTGAGGTCCTATAAAAAAATAATTCTCTAGACCAATGTCATGAAGCTTTTCCCCTTTGTTTAATTCTAATTGTTTCATAGTTTTAGGCAGTAATTTTGGGTCTTACATTTAAGTGTTTAATCCATTGTGAGGTATTTTTGTATATGGTGAGAGATAAGGGTCCAATTTCATTCTTTTGCATGTGTATATACAGTTTTTCCACCACCAATTATTTAGAAAATGTACTTTCTCCATTTTGTGTTCCTGGAACATTTGTCAAAAATCAGTTAGATATAAATGCATGTATTCATTTCTGTAAAACATGCCATAAATCATCCTGGCATGGTGGTTCATGACTGTAATCCTAGTGCTTAGGGAGGCCAAGGCAGGAGGATTGTTTGAGGCCATGAGTTTGAGACCAGCCTTAGCAAGAGTAAGACTCCATCTCTACAAAAACTAGAAAAATTAGCTGGGTGTGGTGGCACAGGCCTGTAGTCCCAGCTACTCAGGAGGCTGAGGCAGGAGGATTGCTTGAGCTCAGGAGTTTAAGGTTTCAGTGAGCTATGATGACACCATTTCACTCTAGCCCAGATGATAGAGATCCTGCCTCAAAAAATAACAACAAAAACAAAAAAAAAACAAAATTAAAAACAAAAACAAAAGATTGCGATGAGTGTTAGATAGAGATTGCATTAAATCTGTAGATCACTTTGGGTAGTATGGAAATTTTAATAATATTAATTCTTCCAATTCATGAACATTGGATATCTTTCCATTTATTTCTATCTTCTTCACTCACTTTCATCCACGCTTTATAGCTTTCAGTGTAGATATATTTTACTTTCTTTGTTAAATGTATTCCTAAGTATTTTTCTGTGGCTACTATAAATGAGATTGTTTTCTTGATTTCTTTTTCAGGTAGTTCACTGGTTTTTATTTCTTTCTCTTGCTAATTACTTTGGCTAGGATTTCCAGAACTATGTTTAATATAAGTAGAAAAAGTGGGTAACCTTGACTTATTTCAGATCTCAGAAAAAAACTTTCAACTTTTCCCATTCAGTATGATGCTAGCTGTGGATTTTTCATATATGGCCTTTATTTTGTTGCGGTCAATACTTTCTATACCTAATTTGTTGAGAATTTTTATAATGAAGGGTTGTTGATTTTTGTCAAATGTTTTTCTGCATCTATTTAAATGATAATATGGCTTTTGTTCTTCATTCTGTTAATTTCATGTATCATGTTTACTGATTTGCATATATTAAACCATCCTTCCATCCCTGGGCTGAATCCCACTTGATCACAGTGAATGATCTTTTTAATATGTTGTTGACTTTGGTTTGCTAATATTTTGTTGAGAGTTTTTGCATTCATGTTCATCAAGGATGTTGGCCGGTAGCTAGCTAGCTTGCTTTTTTTCCTTTCTTTCTTTCCTTCCTTCCTTCCCTTTTTCTTTCTTTCTTTCTTTCTTTCTTTCTTTCTTTCTTTCTTTCTTCTTTCTTCTTTCTTTCTTTTTTTCTCTTTCTTTCTTTCCTCTTTCTCCTTCTTTTCTTTCCTTCCTTCCTTCCCTCTGTTCATTCATTCTTTCTTTCTTTCTTTCTCTCCTTCCTTCCTTCCTTCCTTCCTTCCTTCCTTCCTTCCTTCCTATTCTTTTTTGTCTCATTTTGGTATTAGGTTAATGCTGGCATCATAGAATTAATTTGGAAATATTCCTTACTCTTCAATTTTTTTGGAAGGGTTTGAGAGAAATTGGTATTAGTTCTTTCAAACTTTGGTAGAATTCAGCAGTGAAGCCATGGGGTCTGGGCCTTTTTTTCATAGCAGACTTTTTAATACTGATTCAATCTCCTTACTCTTAATTAGTCAGTTCAGTTTTTCTATTTCTTCGTAATTCAATCTTGGTAGTGTACATGTCCAGGAACTTATCCATTTCTTCTAGATTATCCAATTTGTTGGTATGTAATTATTCATAATAGTCTCTTATGATCCTTTATATTTCTGTTGCATCAGCTGTAATGTCTTATTTTTCATCTCTGATTATATTTATTTGAAACTTCTCTTTTTTCTTAATCTTGTTAAAAGTTTGTCTATTTTGTTTATCTTTCTAAAAATATCAACTCTTCATTTTATTGATCTTTTTGCATTATTTTTCTAGTCTTTATTTTATTTATTTCTGCTGTGATCTTTATTATTTCCCTTTTCTACTAATTTTAAGTTTAATTTCGTCTTGTTTTTCTAGTTCCTTGTGGTTCAATGTTAGGTTTTTTATTTGAGATATTTCTTCTTTTTTTCTTTTTTTTATTTCAGCATATTATAGCGGTACAAATATTACGGTTATGTATATTGCCCATACCCCCCTGCCCCCTTGAGGCAGAGCCTCAAGTATGACCATCCCCCATAAGTTGCACATCTCACTCATTATGTTTGTGTATACCCATCCCCTCCTCCCCCCTCCCACCCGCCCAACACCTGACAAATGTTATTCCTATATGTCCTAGGTGTTGATCCGTTAATACCAATTTGCTGGTGAGTACATGTGGTGCTTGTTTTTCCATTCTTGAGATACTTCACTTAGTAGAATGGGTTCCAGCTGTATCCAGGAATATACAAGAGGTGCTATATCGCCATTGTTTCTTAAAGC
>CAUYPO010115361.1:0-26652 GCA_963574435.1 Cheirogaleus major | reverse complement strand
GTGATGGTGATGATGATGATGATGGTGATGATGGTGATGATGAAGATGCTGATGGTGAAGATGCTGATGGTAGGTAATGTCCTGTCCTCCTCCTGCCCCACCACCCTCTTTAGCTGCTCTCTAAAATAGAGTTCCCAGTGGCAGTGACCTTCCTGACCTTGATAAGCTGGCAGAATCCAGGAAGGGAATGGGCCATTGCTACTTCTGAAAAGAGGAGTGGTAAGTGGACTCTGGCTGAACTTTCTAAATTCTGCCTGCTGTAGGGGGATATGTCCAGGTGCCGCTGAGACACACCCTGCTGGTGTAATTCAGGTGTGCACATGGAGGGCTTTGTCAGAAAAATGTGTCTTCTGCCCTCAGCTCCCTGAAGGTTGGCCAGCACACAAAGTCCAAGCCCATGAATTGCTTGCTCTTCACTCAGACATAGGCAGTGGCCAACGTCTTCCCAAGGAAGGTCGAGAACCTTGTTTTGGCACCCGAGGCAGGGAGAAAGGAACTGGGCAGTGACGTGGGTGATGGACCAAAGAGGATCTGGGTCTAATCCTCGCTCCTGCATTCCAGCTGCCAGTCTTTCAGCTAGCTACACAGCCTGGGTTGGGGAAGAGGGAGTCATGAACTCTCCCCTGCCCTGGCCCACTCCAGAGGGGATGGAGCATTCTATCCAGGTGCCTTTGTCTCCGCTCACCTGGAGACAAGGAGACGCCCAGAATGATCCCAAAGCTAAAGGTGCAGAGATCACTTCTGGTGTGTGGTTTTGGTCTCCAGCCACTTTCCCAGCTGCTGATGGGAAACAGGTCTCCACGGCAGGTCGGCCTACAGTTCCCGCTTCCCTTCCCCATTTCCCTTCCCCACTCCTCTCCTGGTGCTTCCTGGGACCACCACCCCCCCCCCGAAACACCTTGGCTTTGAACCCTTGTATCAGCATCTGTACCCGCTTCGAGGCGCTAGGGCCAGGAGACCATGGCCATGCTTGGCAAGGTTTGGAGGTGAAGGGAAGGCTCTCGAAAGAGCAGCTAACGTCTGGGCTCAGGGCTCTTTCTCTGCCTCTCTGTTTCTGCCTCTCAGAAACCATTTGCATGTCTGGGGTGACGCCAGGCTCCAGCCAGTGTGCTACCAAGGGCAGGGCTGAGTCAGTAGCTCTCTGGGTGGCAGAAGGGAGCAGAGCAGCCACAGAGCTTGGGGTCAGAGTCCCCCAACGGCCCACCTCCTAGCAGTTGTTCCATGGGACGGTCACCGGTATCCCTGGGGAAAATGAGTTGTGTATCATATCAATTTGGTCGATGCTTGGCTAAATAAGTTTCTTAACTGCAGGACTTCTCAAAGCCTTTAAAGTATATCTTATGAGTCTCCAAGAAGGGGAAGGTCTGTTCAGACTTACTGGTCCTCTGAATGCTTTTATAGAGTCTTCTGCAGGTCTAATGTTCTAGGAGACACTAGTTAGGAAAATACCGGTTTAACTGAGAGAGCCCTCACCTACCCAGGTGACTCCGGGCAAATTGCCACGCTTGAGTCGCTTGTCCAAGGTCACTCCTGCTGTCAGAGGCAGGCTGGGATTTGAATAGAAAAAAACAAACAAAGAGGGAATGATAAAAAGAAGGAAAAAGAAGGAAAAAGAAGGAGCAAAGGAAAGTAATGGAACCGCAGTTTCCAAGATGCTCAAATCCACCTGCAAAGGCAGGTTTTTTTTTCCTTTTATGCTCAACACAACAAAAACTAAAGAGAGAGAGAAAATAACATAGCTGTTTCTCCCCACGCACCATGAGTTCAATTGCTATC
The DNA here is from genome assembly GCA_963574435.1 of Cheirogaleus major. Lineage (NCBI taxonomy): Eukaryota > Metazoa > Chordata > Mammalia > Primates > Cheirogaleidae > Cheirogaleus > Cheirogaleus major. The sequence goes on along the minus strand of CAUYPO010115361.1, from coordinate 24,876 downwards.
AATTACTGTGGCCTCCTGCATTTATTAATAACCAAGTTATTTCTCCTTCCAACAATAGCCGTGCTGTTGCCGAATTACTCAACATTATGTGACTTATTTATAATGCTGCTGCATCTGCTTCGCATTTCCTCACACTGAGGTTTACAATTCCAAGGCCCGTGAAGAAGGAAGCCTCCTGTAGAGAAGAGATAAGTCGAAGAGGCTGTAGCGGCTGCAAGAAAAGGCAACGTTCCGCAGACAGACTGCCTGGGTTCAAATCCCACCTCCACTGCTTAAAGCCGTGTGGCCTTGGGGAAGTCGTGTCGTGACTATGTTGTGACTATGAACTTCAGTCTCTTCTTCTGCTAAATGGGAGTGATGAACACAAGCCACCCCGTGGGGTGAGGTAATAGCACCTACTCCATGAGATTGTCGAAATGGCCAAAGCTCATAGAATAGTGCTTGGCACGTGGTAGGCACTGATTAAATGTTAGCTACTGTTATTATTTATGAGAAACAGAGGCCAAAAGAAAGGGGGGAAACTTTCACAGAGCCACCGAGCAAGTGAGCGGCTCAGCCAATCTCAACCCGGGTCCCCCAAGTACCCCAGTCTTCCCACCTCACCCTCCCAGGTGTTGGCTTCCGGCCAGCTCTGCCTTCCAGCGTCACCACGTCTGAGCATGCATTTTAAAAAAATATGTATATAATTGTTTAACATCCCTGCGCAGCCATTCCGGCTTAATGGATGAACTCGATATGCTCAGAAAATGCAGAATGCATCCTTGCCTGTGGCCCGGAACAGGCCTGGCTGCACCAGCCGTGAGGCAGGGAGCCGAGCCCCCAGCTGGGCAGGGCGGAGGACGCAGGGCCTGCAGCCGCAGGAGGGCACTGGGGCAGGAGGTGCCTAGGAGGGGACAGGTCTCCAGGGTGCTGGGCCACGTGGCCATCCTCTCTTAATCAGAGCCCTCAGGATCACGGCACCAGAGCAGCAGGCTCAGGTTGATACCGTATGGGCAGGAAGACAGAGGCCCCAGGCTTTGCATCGAGAAAGAAGACCCTGAACCTGCTCCATGGGGACTCACGCCACCGTGCCTTTGCTCACTCGGGTCCCTCTGCCTGGAGCGCCCTCCCTACCCAGGAGTGACCTTGGACAAGAGACTCAAGATCCAGCTCAAGGGTCTCTGCCTCCAGGCATGCTGGGGGTGGGGTGGGGAGACCACTCTCAACTCCGGTGTCTCCTCCCAGCATCATGCACCTGTCTGGGTCCCTCTCTCTTGACTCCGTCAAAATTTTGCCTTGTAAGGTGAGGGTGGAGGGTCAGGGCGGCTGAGTAGCACCTGCCGTCCGGTAGCACCGAGGGGAAGAAAAGGAGGAGAGTGAGAGAGAAGGGGACAGGGAGGAGAGGGGAAAGGAGAGGAGGAAGGAAGGTGAGGAAGAAGAGAGGAAGGGAGGAGCAGAGAGAAGCGGGGTGGGAGGAAGGAGGGAGGGAGGGAACGAGGAAGGGGCCGAGGGAGATGAGCAGAGCGCTGGCTCCGGAGTCAGGAGACCGGGGTTCTAGCCCACCTCCCCCACAGCCTCGCTGTGTGGCCCTGAGCAAGTCTCTTCCCCTCTCTGGGCCTTGGTCCCTGCCCTGTGCACAGAGGGGCTCGGGCGGCTGCAGCCCGAGTCCCTTTCCAGCGCCTGGGTTCTCCACTCTACCAGGGATGCTCTTCGGGCGAGCGACTCCTTTACAGCCACGCAGGGAGATCCCTGGGGCGCTGGCAGAGGCCTGGGTAAGTCGAGGCCATGGGAGGCTGAGCCTGCATGTCTGAGTCCGTCTGCACAGGGAAGCCACCGGGACCCAGACTCAGTGCCAATGATTAGAAGTTTAAGAGAGAGGATAAAGTGAGTAGACCCAAAGGTCTGGTTTACTTTTATCCTGGGATGTACAGGATAAATGAAATGGATACGTGTCCAGATCCATGAAGCCCTGAGCTCATAACTTCCTCTGCACATCACTGCTTTTCATCTGCCCTCACCCCTATGGGGAAGGTATTATCATTGCCCCCATTTTATAGATGAGAAAACTGAGGCTTAGAGACAGAAACCAAGCTGTTCCAACTTACACAGCTAACAAAGGGCAATGCTGAAACTTGGCTGGGTGTGTCTGACTGCAGTCTAGTCTTCTAAGCACGCGTATGTACACAGTCCCGTCCCAGAACCGCTCAGCCTCTGCCTCTCATCTGGAGAATGGGTGTAATTCTACCACTGTGCAGGCTGATTGGGGTATATACTCAAGCAGTTCCTATGGCTCAGGTCTTGGGAAGAACGGAAAGAAAACACGGTCCACGGCTAAACAAAATGTGATATATCCATACAATGGAATATTATTCAGTCTTAAAAATGACTGAAGTACTGATCTGTGATACAGCGTAGATGAGCCTTAAAAACGTTGTGCGAAGTGAAAAAAGCCAGTCACAAAACAACGCCTCCTGTACGATCGTGTTCATATGCGATGCCCAGAACAGGGAAATCCACAGAGACAGAAAGTAGCTCAGTGGTGGTGTAAGACTGGGAGGAGGGCATTGCTTAAGGATGGGGGACTTAGGGGGTGACGGCTGAAGGGTTTCTTTTTAAGATGATGAAAATGTCCCAAATTTGACTGAAATTGACTATGGTGATAGCTGTGCATATTTGAGACTGTTCTACAAACCACTGAAGCTTTGCAGATACGCCGGGGCCACTCTCGTTAGCACCGCGAGCTGGGTGAGCCCCAGATGGCTCTGTGCCGCCACTTCTCCCTTTTCCAGATCAAGGTCAGGCTAATTACGCGACTTGACCCGGGCTGTGCACAGCCGGTAAAAGGCCGAGCTGAGATTTGAACCTACAACTGGCTGACGCCAAAGCGTCCGTGTTCTTTTCTCTGCCGCATCCCGAGGGGAGGTGTCCTGTCTGACTCTGGGGCTTCCCAGGGCACCTGGCTGATGGCAGGGTTGCCCGAGCCCCGCAGGCAGCCAGCCGGCTGCCCGAGCGATGGCGCCGGAAGGTCTCCTGCAATGAAGGACGCCGCATCGCATCGCAGGAACCGAAGGGACAGGGAAGGAGGTGGTGGCAGAACGTGGGGGTCAGCGGGGACCTGATGGGACCTTCATGGCGGGAATGCAACGTGACCCCCCAGAGCAGGAGGCTCAGGAGGGTCCCAAGGAGTTGCTGTGGGGGTCTTGTGTGACGGCGGTGCCGAAGCTCCCTGGGCAAGGACCACGTGGTGACCGGGGGCCTGGCCCTCGTCAGGGCGGGAGGATGACACGAGGAAAGGGAAACTGCCTGCCCAGCCAGTGCCCTGGGTTCAGGCCTCAGCACACGGGCCGCCCGTCCCCAGTCTGGTTGACCCCGGACACCAGAGACCGATGCTGCACAGTCGGTGAGGGCACAGCCAGCCGGGCCTGGGGGCTGCTCAGGGCTTGGCCCCTGTGAGAAATATATATCCGGCCTTTATCCCCTGCTCCCGGCACATGCTCCAAAAACCCTTCGGAATCTCCATAAGACTGTCTTGGGGACGCTCATGAGATGACTGGTGGCTGGGGGCCCCTAGGTGGCTTCAGGATGGGGGCCGGCCACCACAAAGACCACAGCACGATGACAGGGTTAGGGGCTTTCACCCCACCCCCAACCCCTGGGGAGGAGAGAGGGGCTGGAGAGTGAGTCCGGCACCACTGGCTGGTGATTTAATCAATCGCGCCTGCATCGGGAAACCTCCACAAAACCCCTAAATGATGGGGTTCCAAGAGCTTCCCACACATCGAAGTGCTGGGAGGGTGTCGCTCGGGAGAGGGCAGGAAGCTCCCTACACGTTGCCCCGTGTGGCTCTTCCATCTGGCTGTTCCTGAGTTGTATCTTGTATAATGAGCTGGTAGTAGTATGTCAGTGCTTCCCTGAGTCCTGGGAGTCATTGCAGTGACCTACCAAATGGGAGGACAGGGTCGTGGGAAGCCCCGACTTGAGAGCCAGGCGGCTGGAAGAACAGCAGGCCCGGTGCTTGCAGTCAGCGTCTGCCGTGGGGGCAGTCGCAGGGGACCGAGCCTGCCACCTGTGGGGCCTGCTAGCTGCAGGTGGTCGGTGTCAGAACCGACCTGCGTCGTGGTCCTGCTGGAGGAGGCGACAGCACAGGGTGCCGGGCAGGTGGGAGGTGTGGTCCCGGGGGCTGGGCCCAGCTCGGGCAGACCTAAGTCCAGACACCGTCTCTGGCTTTGGCCATGTGTCCTGAGAAATATGCATGAAGCTCTCTGGTGGGCATTGGTTTATTCATTTGTAAAATGGGCATCATTCTTGTCCCTCCCAGGCTGTTCTAAGGAGGCAGTGACATGGTCAGATCTGTAAGCACTGGGCACAGGGGCCCCAGGAAAATGAGAATGGCCCAAACCCCACTCTAGAACGTAGTGGCTGTGTGATACCAGGTAAGTGATGTACCTTCTCTGTGCCGCTGTTTGCTTGTCTATAAAATAGAAATGGATGAAAGTGAAGACTTGTGAACCCCTCCACCAGGATCCAAGTCCTGGGCCCCACAGTTCTGGGCATTGACTCATTTATTCCTCAAAACACGCCTCCAAAGTGGTTGTCACCACGACCCCCTCTTAGCCCCGTTTCACAGAGGAGGCACCGGGTTTGAGGAGATCGGGCCGGGATTCACACCCAGCAGGCTGAGTCGGGACTCTGGCCAATGGCACTATTTTTACTCACGGGATGAGTGCATGAGTCTAATCAGATCAAAAAGCATAATAGAGATATCAGTGCCCTTGCAATTGTCAAACACCAAACTAATATTGTGGCGACTGTGATTGCTGTAACAGTTCAAAAACCCCGAGTCCAGTTATAAGGCCCCCAAATCTCCCCACGGGGGCTGCCATTGGTTTTTAAAAATAGGATCAGGGCTCTCAAAATAAGTTGAGAAGCCAAGCACACTGGTAAGAGAGTGTCGTTTTAATGAATAAGAAAAAAAAAACACTTGATTAATGAAAATGATTCTTAATATATTTCAAAATGATCTGTTATGACACAAAGCAAAGACATTTATATACGACTTTGAAATTCTTAATAGCTGATTTTAGAGCAACCTATTATGAAACGTTCCAAAGCAGAATATATAGTAAGTAAATCATCAGGCAGGCCTCCCAGGCAGACTGACGGCAGCCCTTCTTAAAATAATTTACAAGGTGGGGTGGGGGAGGGATGGGAGAAATTATTGCCATAATCATGTATTAATAAAATATTTATAAAAGTGATTTTCTCTTTTATCGTCCTAGGTGTTCGTATGCACGCGTTAGGTCTCCGCTCCGGGAGGGGAATGTCAGGCGTCTAACCGAGCTCTGTCACGTCTCTGCTGACGCGACAACAAGCCAGGGGGTCCCCTTGTCTCTGGATAAATACTCCAGCTTCCGGCCTCTTGGGTAAGACAACCAGGAGGCAAGTTCCCCAGAGGTCCCCTGTGGGACTGAGCTTCAACCGCCCAGGTAAGCTGCTCCTGAACACACCTGTACCACCTGCCTCCCCTGCCCTGTCTCACTTCCGCATCCCTACGGCTGCCTCCTGGGATCCTATCCCACATAAGCCACCGTTGTCCCCAGATCTTCGTCTCCCGGTCTGCTGCTGGTGGAGCGCAGCCTAAATCAGCCTCCTCATCCTCACGCCGTTTAATCCGTGCATCGAACCCACTCTTAGCGCATTGAAAGAAGCCGCCACTGAATCCGAGAGATTCACTGTGAACCCACACCTGCCTCACTCAGGAGTCCACACCCTGCAGTTTAGGCCACCGAGCCCTTCCACATCTTGGTTTTCTATTCTGGAAAACACGTTTGCTTCCTGCCACACGGCCCCAGACCACGGAGGTCCACGCCACGTGCCAACGCCGAGCCTCCACGCCTTTCCCGGTCTGAACGATGCAGCCGCACCCCCCCCCTCCCGCCAGTCAGCTAATAAAGCTGGGTGATGTCTCAGATTTAGAAGTCTCATCTCTCCAAACAAGATGGCAAAGTCACAAGGGGGGGCGGTGCCCGCACAGCCTCTCCCATGCCCCCTCCCCTGCCCAGCGCAGATCTGGGCACAAAGTCAGTGTCGACTCATCTCAGCGGTTGGGGTGGCCCTTGTGAAAAGGTTTCATAGAGGCAACGTTGTCTGAAGCCCTCTGCTAAAGTGAGATGGTGCAAAGTAAAAAACGAACGGTTTCCTGGTCCCCGTTTGCAGTTTTCTCAAACTTCTGCTTCTACGGGGTGACTGCTTAGTGTTGATATGATCAAGGGATAGCAACTTAGTCTCCACACTGAGAAACCCACACTGAAAATAAAATGCTGCTTCGCCTAGAGATACCTACAGAAAGACTCCCCTCTGGAGCTTGCAGAAGCTGACCAAGATGGTGACCGGAGCCTTCTGGGTTCTTCTCTAGCATGTTCTACAGTTGCTCTGCCCAGCACAGTAGCCACTAGCTGTGTGTGGCCACTTAAATTTGAATTAGTTAGAACTAAACACAAGGAAAAATGCAATTCCTCAGCTGTGCCAGCTATGTTTCGAGTGTTCAGTGGCCACCTGCAGCTCATGGACGGCACAGCTAGAGGACATCTCCGTTATTGCAGGAAGTTCCTTTGGACAGACCTGGTCTAGAAGGTTTGTCTGAAAATTCCAGCCCTGTTTCCTCCTCGTGATGCCTGGTTTCGGCAGCCTCCCGAAGAGCAGTCCCCGAGACACAGAAGATGACAGATTGACCCTGTTCCCATCTCGCCGGGAGAAGGGCCTTGTCAGGCACCTGCCAAAGGAGACAGCTGGCGACCCGGGCGAGCCAGCGGGAAGAACGTACCTTTGCAGGCCCCCGCCGCGCCCAGGTGGTAGATGGCTGCCAGCACCCGCCAAATGGCCCTCTGCTCGCCCTCTGAGACGTCCAGCAGCTCCATGGCGCCCCGGAGCTGGGCAAAGGCAGCCGCCGCCTTCTGCTTGTCTTCAGGCTGAGAGCGGAGGGACAGAGAGAGAAAAAGTGGCCATCACATGGAGAACATGCAAACCCACAACTTGAAGCCCACAACTCGGTCTCAGGAGAACGCATGGGTCACTATGTTACCGCAGTAGATTACCCACAGTGAAGCCGAGGAGTGTTGACCAACAAACTCAGACATCTGGGAAAGATACCAAAATCATCCCTATCGGACTTGGCCATGCAGCGTGAGTTTTATTCGTGCGTGTGTTCATTCAGGACAGACGTACGGAGGCTCCGCTCCGCGCTGGGCTCTGGTCTTGGCATGCAAAGATGAGCCAAAAAGCCAGACCTTGACTTTGAGGAGCTCTCAAGGCAGACATGGAAAGAGGCATAAAAGCCACCGAGTGTAAAACAGGCTGAGTGGAAGGCGGGTGGCAGGTCTACGTGGGGAACCCCGGGGTGGCGGAGGAGGGAGTGGAACTCACCCCGCCCAGGAGAGCCAGTGAGGAGTGCGGATGAGACCAAATTGTGATCCAAGTGTGAAAGATAAATCTGCAGAGTTAACCAATTTAAGGTAACAAGGGTCCTTACAGGCAGAAGGAACCAAATGACACAAAGGGAATTTTGGGGGACAACAGGTGATCCATTGTAACAGTTTATTAATATTTTTGGAAGGGGGTCAGACAGAGAAGGGGAGAAGATAAAACTTGAGAAACTGGCAGGGGCCAATCTTAAAGGACCTGAAGTGTTATATTAAAGGGATGGGCTTTACATTCCAGCCATGATTGGCAAATACACGTACGTGTCCCTACTGATATTCCTGGACTCACGGCAGGCATCACTAATCAATCAAGACCCCATAGCAAGCCAGAGTCCAGATTCCTTTCGGGACATCACCTTTTGCGGCCACCACCGACTGATCTGCCTCCGTAACCGAAATGATACCAGTTTTCCACCCCCAGCGCAGTAATGGGAAACTGCCGAAGATTTTACCAGGAGGCAAGAGAAAATGACACGATCAGATGTTTATGGGTTGTAGGGTTGTTGTTGTTGTTTTTGTTTTTTAAGATTTATGATCCCAATTATGTGTGATTGAATATTAAAATTAGTCTGAAACTACTGTGCACACACCATCTGGCCAAGGAGGCTCAGCCCAGAAGCCTGCTGGGGAGAGAGGAAGTGAGCCGGGCACAGGGGTTCTTTTGTCAGTAATCCGCCAGCAGATAATGAGAAACTGATTTGCAGTTGGCCAGCTTAGAGAACTTGGGTGATGAACTACAGGCTGTCAAAGCAGGTCCTTGAATCTTGTAAAGTCCAGTGCCTAGAGACAGGGAGACACTTGCCCGAGATCACACAGCAAATTAACACCAGATCCAAGACTAGAAGCAGGCTTCTCTGACTCCCAGTTCAAACCACTTGTCCCCTCCATTCAAGCCACTTCTAACTGGGAGACCTGCAAGGATCATCAACCAGTTGGGGCGACGTCAAAGCACGCGATGACATTGAGAGATTTGCTGTGGAAACATTTCAGTTAACAGCAAAAGCATGTTCCACTGATCCATCATATTTCTGGGCCGCCACAGGACCACAAAATCCCTAGCAACCAGAAGCTCAACCTAGCAACCGCAGCTGGAGCCAACGTAGGGAAGGAAGGCGTCTTACCAGCATACTCTCGGTTATTTATGAGATTTCAAAGTAGCAGGAAAAGGACGCTGAAAGGACAGTGCCCACGCATTTATTACAGCTCTCACCGTCAGCTGCGAGCATTTGACTTTCAATTACAGGTGGACTCCATCACCCGCCACTTAGCTCACGGGAAGAGAAGAACGAGAAAACTCCTGCTAAAGCTCCTTTGCTTCCATCCCTTCCTCCCCTCCCCTGCTTCCATTGTCTCTTTTGGAACAGAAGCCATGAATCAACAAATATATATGTTGTTGATTTAAAATGATTACGATCGGGAAGGTGTTTGCAGTTCCTGAAACTCGCAGAGAGCCAACTGTTCTTCAAACACCCCTGCGTACTGCCCTGGCAAAAGCCACTCTTTGGGTCAAAATCGTGAAAACAGAAATCAGTCGAATGAATGGAATAAAGCACAGCCCAAATCATTGAATTGCACCCTTACAATGAGTATACTTTATACACTTTAGGTTCTACCTCAATTAAAAAAAATCAGTGGGAAGGAAAAAAAAATTCAAATCACAAGATGCCCAGAGTTTTTCTGAGGCAATCAGTCTCAAGGTCAACCAAAGTCTGCAGGTAATTGAGTGAAAAAAAATAAAATCCAAAATGTTCACTCCATATTAACACGGCCTGAGTTTAGAGTACCCAAGAGATTCCTGCAATGCCGGGAGAGGCCAGGTTTGGATTTGGAGACAGACAGAACTCTCAACTCTGCAATCCCAGAGGTCTGACTCTGCACAAGTCTCTTGCCCTTGCATAGATGCTCAGTTTTCACTGTGTTTTTAATGGAAATAATAACCTGCTGCCCTCCTAGGGCTGTCGTGAGGACTGAATGAGTCGATATGCGTAAAGCACCCAGCACAGCAGCAGGTACACAGTGGTGCTCAATAAATGATGGTTTCCACTCACTACTGCCTCTCACCCGCCACGCCTTTGCTTAGGCTGTTCCACCTCCCAGGGACACTTTTCCCCATTGCTGCCCAAGTTCGTGCCCAGCACTCATGGAAGGTGAGTCCGGAGTGGCGCTGCCCCAGGCGGGCTCCCAGTCCACGGTGGGGGACAGATGTGCAAACAGATGGTGACACAGAGTGCATGCCAGGGGCTGGGGAGACTCTGGGCAGGGCGTGTAACCAACTGGAAGGAGGGGAGGCTTCCCGGAAGAAGCAGTGTATGAAGCAGTTCAGGAAAGGCAAGCAGAATGAACCGGGCAGCGTGGGTGCCGGGAAGCAGGAAGGGTCTGCAAGCAGAAGGGCAGGGGCCGGGGGAGCGTGGGACATTTGAGTGCTGAGAACCCCGGGGACAGGCAGGTGTTCGGGCCTGTCTCACAGAGCGAAGGGCAGTGGGGGCCTCGGCTTGCAGCGGCGAGCTGCTCTCTGACGGATGCTCCTGGAGGCCTCCCTGGAAGAGGGAACTGGCACCGGGGCAGCCTCTTCGGGATATGAGCACACTGGGGGCCTCAGGCAGGCCTGGGTCTGACTCCGACTCATGGGGACATAAACCAGTGCCCCTCCTCCAGGGCCAGGTAGGCTCCCCTGGGGCTCTACAACCCACCTGCCCCGGGGTTTCCCAGCCCTCCACCTCCTGGACCTGGAGCCAACTCAGGGAGGAAAGTGCTGAAGACTGACTCAATTCTTTTGCAGAAGAGATATCACATTGGTGCCTGCACAAGCGGGTGAGCCTCATGGGTCCTGTGGGGAGGGCAGGATGGGTGTCCGTCCAGAGCCTGTTCCCAAGTGGCTCTGCCCCTCACTCAACAGCTCACCAGTTCCCTTCCTCTCTGGGCACTGGGAGTCCATCGAAGTGGGGAGGACAGAAAGCATTAATTAAGCACCTACTACATTGTACTAGTGCTTTTTCCCTATGAGGCAGGCTTGGGTTTCTCCAACTGACAGAGGAGGGAACTGAGGCTCAGAGAGATGAAGTTTCTTGCCCAAGACCAGCCAGCTGGGGAGGGGCAGAGTTAATAAATATCACTGTACTGAGCTCCCAATCCTTGGAGTCATGTGAGGAGTTGGGTGGTACTCTACCCATTCCCCAGGTGGAAAAACCAAGGCTGAGAGAGGTTAAGTGACCCAGGGGTGTACGGTGGATCAGACCCCAGAGCACATGATCTTCAGCCATGACGAAGGACGGAGATGACAGAGAGGGAAGAACAGAAGTACCGGATATGAAGTCAGGCCAACCGGGATCCCTGGTCTGCCTCTGCCACTTAAAAGCTGTTCGCCCTTGGGCAAGGCACTGCACCTCTCTGAGTCTGGCTACTCCTGGAAAACAGATGTGATCATGGTCCCTCACTCCAAGGGCCCTTAGCTGGATTAAGTAAAGGAAAGCTCCCGGCAGAGCCCCGGCACGAGTGAGTGACGGCCATCCTGCTCTGTGGAGACTATTCCTCTGCAGTTGACAACTGCGTCATGAGAAATGCATGCACCCCCGGCCCACGCCTGGAACGTGACAGCCAGAAGCACACTGCTGGGAGGCAAGGAATATTATTATTATTATTATTATTATTATTGCGATGACCACGGCTGCCAGAAACTTTTTTTAAAAAATACCAGGCTAGGCTGCAGAAAAACAAATTATAGAGAAGAAGAAAATAATAGGAAAGCTTTGTGATTTCAAATGTGTCCCGGTGCTCAGCAGATCTCAAATAAGTTCCACTTAAAAGCTGAAATGCGGCAGCCGCGAGGGCGAGGGCAGGGACTAAGATGTGGCACTGGCAGTCGGCGCGTGGGGGCAGCCATCGAGCCCCCGGCCAGTGCCACACTGGGGGTCTCAGCACTTCCACCCTGGGGCTCTGCTCCAGCTGACCACCCACCTCTACCTTTGCAGCCAGTGCCCAGTGTCGCAGGAATGCTGGCCTCATTGCACCTGTATCGCTGGCTCTCAGCTCAGTTCTGGCTCACAGTTGCTTCCTCCAGGCAGCCTTCCCTGATATGCCTCCTCCCCTCCCAGCCTGGCCTCAGCCTACACACACCTCTATTCAGACACATGTCCCTTCTGCTTGGACTGATCTGCTGATCTGGACGTGGCAGCCCCTGACCGTCTCCCAAACGCGAGTCCTTTGGCGACAGAGACCCGGCTGAGTTATCTCTGCATGCCAGCACCTGGCATCTAACAAGATCAGTAAATATCTGTGGATGAGTGAATGACCATGAGCTGCCAGTGAGTGTCCCCAAATAAGAGCCATAGATGGTGGGAGAGAGTGTGTCCACCCATGGTGCTACCCATCCCAGATTTGAGGACTCCGGCCGGTGGCCCAGACTGGCTGACGGATGGGAGCCTGGAACTTTCTGAACCCTTACTCTGGGTCCTCTGAGATTCCCAGCAACCACTCCAGCTCTGGGGACCCAGGCAGTGGGTCCAAAGTAAGACATGAGACCCCCAAAGACCTAGTGAAATGACACAGTGGACAGAAACTGAAGTTTAATGAACGTATCTCTTCCGACGACAGTAGCAAAGGCTTAAAAATTGAAAGACATGATTTTAGCAAAGTTGTGGTGAGTTGGGCATGTTTGTTCATTCATTCACTCAACAAACACGTGCTGAGCACTTGCTGTGTGCTGGCTGAGTGCGTGGCCTTGTCTTTTCAGCAGTGAACAAGATGCTAAGACCCCAACCCTCACGGAACGTAGACTGTAGGTAAACAAACAGTGTGATCCGCTACCCAGATTGTTACCAAGGAGACGGCAGGAAAGACAAGAGCGGGCGGCATCTCCTTAGACGGAGGCTGGGAGCCTGAGAGGGTAACGCAGGCATCTCCGCCCAAACGCGGATGCGGGAAGATATTTATCACCTCGCTACTAAGAGCCACAGAAAGTTAAAACCCTGTAAATGGACAACATTAGAGAAATAGTTCAGGGAATCGGGACTCCTCCATGAATGGGCATGAAAAATATTGTTTAGGAAAGTTTTAATGCTACCCACCAGCTTGTGATGAGCTGTGTAAATATTCCTAGGAAAAACACTGGAAGAACGTGGGTGGAAATGTTACCAGTGGATTTCTCTGGGTGGGTAAGTTATTAGCACTTGTTCCCTGGTTTGCATGAGTGTGTGTGTGTTTGGGTTTTGTTTTGTCTTTATGTGTTTTGGGGTTTTTTTTTTATTTCTGATTTTTCCACGGGAAGTATGTATTCACTTAATGTTTTAAAAACAGATGTTTCATTAAAAATATAAATTAGGCAAGAAATGAGATAAGGCCAGTAACAAAAATAACACGGCGTGTCCTGCCAGGCAGCACAGATTGGGACCTGCGAGTGCAGGCAGGGCCTTGCTGATGCGAACGAGACAAGCCCTCCCCCGGGCCACCAAGGGCCTGCCCTGCCCAGCTTGGCCCACACTGCCATCCGTGATAACGCTGAATAATAATAATAGCAAGAATAATAAACCTGACATTGGCTGAGCGTCAGGCACTGCCCCAGTGCCTTATTGGCTTTATCGTGTTTAATTTGGGGGTGTCGAGGGTAAGGTGGACTCTTCCTATCCTCACTTTTACAAATGAAGAAATTGAGGCCCAGGGAGACGATGCCACTTGCTTAAGACCAGCTTAAGTGCCGGCACTGGGATGTGAACCTGGCCCTGTCAGACTCCATGTGAATTGTCAGCAGATGACAGAACCAGCTGCTACAGCTGAAATAGAAGTAAATGAATCAAGTCAGGGGTACCAGCGAGGAGGAGGAGGAGGAGGAAGAGGAGTGCTTCAGCCAGGGATGAAGTTGGGCTGCAGAGTTGCCAAATAAAATGCACAACATCCAGTGAAATTTGAATTTCAGATAAAAAATGAATATTTTTTTATTATATAAGTATGCCCTCCTGCAATACTTGGCAGAGTGAGAATACTGGCCTCACTGCATCTGCCTAATTCCATTCCTCTTCCAGGACCAGACCCTGGTCACCTCCTCCTGGCAGCCTTCCCTGACACCCCCCCCCCCAATGCTTCAGGCTCGCCCTTGCAACATTTGGGACATACTTACACCAAAACATTGTTTGATGTTTATCCGAAATTCAAATCTAACTCAGGCATCCTGTATTATTTTTTGCTAAATCTGAAAACCATGGGGGCTCATCCTTAGCAGCTCTCATTCTCAGGGGGCCATTTCCTGACCACCAGATTCCCTTAACGAGACTGTCCCTGAATAGCCCAACCCTAGGAACAAGCCCAAGTCTGTATCAAAGACCAGTGAGTTTGCAGACTTTATTTTCGTTCTTCAAGAACAGAGAAAACATTCCCTTGATGCCGGCCAGGTAGCAGAGCGAGAACAAAGGAACACCCTACTGCTTCCTGCAAATCAATTGGTCCGAAAAACCTGCCCCACAGAAACACAGGAAAAAAAGAAAACCACTTCAAATGCTTCCTTGACACGAATTCACACCGCGACCCATTCCTTTATGCAGACTGTTAACAAACAGGTCAGGCTGGCAGAGCTCCCAGCCGCCCAGCTTGGGCCCTTTTCCTCCTCAAAAACAACAGGAAAGCAAACAACTGCCTTGCTGACTCAAATGGATATACTTCGCCATAACTCATTACACCAAGGAGAAAACCCAGCGCTCAGAAAACTTCTCATCTTTCGCCTTCAAGGTCAAGGTCTGGGCCCCTAACGCCCCCCAGCGGTGGGGAAACGGAGTGTGAACAAAGACCGTGCGGAAGGGTCTCCCCCCAGTGAAGGAGGTGTGGGAAGGTGAAGAGTCGATTAACACCTCCTCCCCCCGGGGTTTACAGATGAGTCACGCGCGCCACCTGCCGCCACAGAAACGCATGTCACCGCGGCAGATCTCACACTGGGTCCTTGGACCAGAAGCATCAGCATTTACTGGGAACTTGTGAGAAATGCAAGTTCTCGGGCCCCACCCCATAGAGACTGAATCAGAAACTCTGTGGATAATATCCCACAATCTGGGGGGGGGGGGCGCAGCTTTCTTAAGGTAAAATTGGCAAAGGATGAACTGCTCGTCTTTAAAATGCACAATGAGATGAGTTTTGACATATGCATGCAGGAAGCCATTATCACAATAAAGACGACGAACATACCCATCACCCCCCAAAAGTTCCCTTTTGTAATCCTTTCTCCCCCTCCTCTCGCCCCCTCCCAATCCCAGGTGACCATTAACCTGCCTTCTGTCACTACAGATCAGTGGACGTTTTCATGGTCCCAAACATGGAATCATACAGTTGTACTCTTATCTGGGATTTGTCACTCAGCATAACTCTTTTGAGAGCCACCCAGGTGGTACATAGGTTCTTAGGTACATAGGTTCATTCCTTTTCATTGCTGAGTAGTATTCCATTGTATGGATATACCACAATGTATCACCCCTTCACCTGTTGATAGACATTTTGGGTGGTTTCTGGGTTTTGGGCTGTAATAAAACCGCTATGGATTTTCATGTAAAATTTTTGTATGAACATCCACTCTCATTCTCCTGCTTAAATATCTAGAGTAGAATGGTATGTTATATAAAAGGTACATGGCTAGCTTTTTTAAGGAACTGCTAAACCAGACCAAGGGTTAAGCAACCGTTTTGTTTTGCAAAATGGTCATGCTATTTTATATTCCCACAAGCCAAGTATGAGAATTTCAGCACACCAGATTCTCACCAGCACTTCGTACGATGACTCTTTTTTAAATTTAGCCATTCTAGTGATCGTGCAGTGGTATCTCAGTGTGGTTTGATTTTAATTTCTTTAATGACTAGTTATGTTGAACATATTTTCACGTGCTTTATTTGATATGAATTTATCTCCTTTGGTGAAATGCACGTTCAATCTTTTGCCAATCTGTTTTTCAGGTGGTCTTAGTAATGAATTTCAGAGTAAATTTTTATATTCTAGATACAAATCCTTCATCACATATGTGAGTTGCAGGTATTTTCACAGACCAGCTTGCCTTTTCAGATTAACAGAGTCTTTCAAAGAGCAGAAGTTCTTAATTTTGATGAAGTCAATTTTTTCTCTTATGGACTGTGTTTTCGATGCCACCTGTCCCATCTAAGAAACTTTGCTCAACCCAAGGTGACAGAGATTTTTCACTTGTTTTCTTCTAGAAATATTTTGTGGTTTTAAGTTTCATATTTAGGTCTATGATGGCTTTTTTTTTTTTTTTTTTGGTTAAGTTTTGTATATGGTGTGAGGTATGGGTTTAAATTTCTTTGTTTTTTGTTTATTGCATGAGGACCCCTCCTTACCTTGGGCCACACGCCCATGCCAAAGGAGCTGCTCTCCGCCATGTGATGCAGGTTCAGCTCTGTCCTGAAAGCAGAAAAGGGACCCACATCAGTGACCTTGCAGAGCAGATGGTCACCACAGTGCGGCGCCTCACACGATGGCCCTGGCAGCCCCATGGCCGCCCCAGGCCTTGGTCCCACCAGGTCTTCCCGGGATATCTCCAATCTCCCCAAAATTCCTCACTCACTGCCCTCACTTGGCCCTTCCTAAGAGCCAGGACACCCCAGAACAAAGAGTTATGGCACAAAACCAGGGGAGCAGGTTCTAATCCCAGGTCTTCTTCTAATCAGCTAGGGGACCTCACTCAAGGATACTATTAGAGCAGGCAGCATGAATGAGTCCTTGCTGTATGCTAAGCTCTAAGATTACTCGTGACGGCCCCACTCAACGGGTACAAATATCATTCCCAGTTTAGAGATGACAGAACGGAGGCGCTGAGCGTTAGTACCTGGCCCGAGACTTCGCAGCTAGAAAACTTGCAGCCAGGAGTTGGGCTGAGGTCTTTTGGCCCCCAGAGCCCAGACTGCTGGTGCTATCCTGCCGCTCAGCCTTCTCCGGGCTTCGGTCTGCACCTTGCAAAGTGACATGATGTTTAAGGTCCCTCCCAGTGTTCAAACTGCAGGTTCCTTGACAGTGGGGTCTGCAGAGGGGCTCCCACTACTGCAGGCCTGGAGAATGCAAGCCGGGGGAACGGGGGTACAGCTGTGCCCCCCGCCCCTCTCGAGGCACACGTCACTCACAAAAGCATCACGGAGCTCAGCCTCGGGTCCGCCAAGCCCCACGCAGACTCAAATGGTTCCTGGAAAGTGGAGCTTTCTCACTGGGCCTCAGAATACTCCGGTCCTTCGGTGCCCTCTCCCCTAGTCCTCTGCAGACCCCACACCTCTCTCCCCGCCTCGTGTCCTTGAAGGGCCCTTATCAGATAGGCTTTGCATCCAGCCCCAGCTCTGCCACTTAGCCACCAAGCTATTCCTCTTCTCTGAGGCTCACTTGTCCTCATCTGTAAAATGGGCATTACTCCGTGCCTCACAGAATTAAGTGAGATATTGCACATAAACTCACACCGCCAGCCTGGCACAGAGCGAGCACCCCATATTTCCCCCACACTCTCTTCTATTAGTTGGAAATTCAAACTGACAGATAAATAAGAAGCATCTACTTGGCGCCAAGCTCCATGCTAGGTACTGAGAGGGGGAGAAAGGAGGAATGCAGGGCCCCCGATTCAAGCATCTCTCAGACAATCTGGTGAGGTAGGGAGACTCGTACACCCCAGCATGGCAGGTGCTGAACCGGAAGCACACACCAGGCACCAAAGTGGTATAAAAGAGAAACTGAGGTACAAGAATCAAGCAGTGCTCCTCTAAAAAAAGGGATTTGGGGTAGGGTTTTGAAGGATGAATAGGAGTTTGCCACATGAGTGCTTGGAAGAAAAAAAGAGACCTTTGTGGAAGTGGGAACCAACTTTTGCCCTTTGGAAGCTTCCATGTGGGTGAGAGACCAGCCTGACAGTGGAGAAAAAGAGAAAACTGGGGGATGACCAGGGGCCCCCTGAATGACCATGACTCCCTGGGGGGGTCTGAATTGCTCCAAGCACTCTACTCTCCTGGGGTCCCCAAAATATATCTGGGGCAGCCCCTTGCTCTCAGAGGCAGCTTTGGCCTGGCTGTTAAGGATGCCAAACTCACCTAGGCTAGACCCACCACCACCGAGAGCCCCCTGGACTGGACCTGGCATCCCCTGCTGTACCCACTCTACAGAAGGAGAAACTGAGGCTCAGAGAAGCCCACGTGGGGCAAAGCCAGGATCAAACCCACATCCCTCTGCCTTCGAAGTCAGTCCTTTCCAGCACACATGTGGGCAAGGCCTGGGGGCTGTAAGGGAGCATCCCATCCTCCAAAAACCAGCAACGCACACACACAAAGCCCTCGCTACGTCCAGACACTATTCTAAGCATTATTGTCTACCTGTTCGCTTTTTAACCCTCACCGTAATACTCAGAAGTAGGGAGAATCTCATCCATTTTACAGATGAGGAAAATGAGGCTGAGAGAGGTGAAGTCACCAGCTCAAGGTCACAGCGGAGAAGCCGGGAGGCAAATCCACGCAGCCTGTTCCCGGAGTCTGTGGGCCAAGCCACTCTGCTGTACCAGCTGCCCCACTCCAAGTTCTTCGAAAGCTTCTGAAGACTGTCTAGGGGCGTCCCTGCTGCTCTGTTACTTCACACTGAAATCTGGGAGTTCCCGCTAATCTTCCTTCTCTCCTCGGGGTACAGTTGTTACCCCAGCCTTAGACAGGATGGGCGGGGCAGGTTGAGCCTGCCCTTCGGATAACAGGGGGAGGTAGGGGAACAAAAACGGGGTGCTCGGGAGGGACAAACCACAGACTACCACCTCTTGCACGGGAGGTGCAAGCTCTGTCCTCTCCCCGGGGCTTCACTAGAACCTGGCCTGTGCATCCTCAAATGAGGAAACCGAGGCTCAGGGACAGGAAGCCACATGCCCAGGAATGCCCTGTAGTGTCAGGGAAGGGCAGAGATGACTCCCTGGGCCACCTCCCCCAGGCAGCCCTCCAAAGTGAGGCTTGTCTGACCACCCAGCTCGCAGTCCATCCTGGGCACCCCATGCGGGCACACTCTCGTACGCACCCAAGGCTCCCACAAGGTTTGGAAACTTCTGGAAGACTTGGGGTCTGCTGTTGCCTGCCCTCTTCCCACACGCCACTATCACAGACAGCAGACGGCCTTCAGCCCCCGCACACATTTATAAAGAGCTGAATGCGAATTATCTCACTTAATCCTATAAGGTCTGTTCGCGATATCTCCACGTTACAGAGGAAGAAACTGAGGTTCAGAGTGGATGACCTGGGAACAAGGTCACCCAGCGCACAAGCAGCACGTACCCAGGCAGCTGGGATTGGGGACCACGTTCCTAACCACTGGACCCCAGGGCCCCCCAGCTCTGGGCAGAAGCCTGGGCTGAGTCCCTGCAGAGCAGGCGGCCTTCGCCCACGCGGGCCTCAGCCCGCCCCAGGCGCTCACCTGAGGTCCAGGTCCAGCCCCGCCAGCATCTGGGAGAACACCTGGAAGTTGCCTTCCCCTTCCGGCTGCCGCGCCACGCGGCTCTTCTCCAACAGCATCGTCTGCCGGGAGAGAGACGGGGGCACCTGGTCAGTGGCCCCGCTGCCCGGCGGCCCGACGGGTGGCCCGCTCTGATCCTCTCTCGCGGGCAGCGTCTCGGGTCCAGACCTCGCCGGTCACCTCCACGTCGGCGCTCACCTGCCCTCCGCCTCACTCACCCAGAGCCCACCTGGGAACCCACCTGGCGCGATGGGCTCCTTTCAATTAAGGCATCAAAAGGTAATAACGTCAACGGGGGGCTGCCACCCCCCATGTCCCTTTTCCAACAGACGCCTTTAACGCTTTGACCCCAGTGGCGATGAATGGTAGGATTTCAGGGCTGGGACAGAAAGGGGACTTCAGTGGCACCGAGGAGTTTTCCTCGAGTCTGCTCATGACCCCAGCCCCACGCAGGAACAGCCCTTCCCATGGCCTAAGCCTATTTTCTGCTCAAACGGAATGTCTGCGGGGCCCGGGCGATTTTGGAGACAAGAACAAACAGGCCATGGGTTGGTGGCACAGGGGCTGGCAGGCATCTGTTTGACTTCAGCTTAGGCTTCTGAGACCTGCTAATGAGCCCTGAATTATATATTTACTCATGAATATTTCATCCCCGGGACGGCCCGACGCGCAGACCGGCCGGCTTGCTCCCGGAGAGGACGTTCCAGGCCGCTGAGCGAGGTCGGGGGGATTGGTCACAGCTGGGGGTCGGTGACCACTCGGACACATCCCAGCGTCCCGGCCGGAGGGGCTGGGGACACAGCCATCCCGGGCACCCCGTGCCTGTCCACCCAGAGGCCTCACCTGGAGCTGAGCGGCCGTGACTCGGCCCGTGGCACTGAAGTCCAGCGACATCACCATGGCAAACCTGGTGGCGTGGCGGCTGTGGCCCGTGGACACAGAGCCGAAGGCCTGGAGGACGGTGAAGGTGGCTCGGAGCTTCTCCACTGTGGGGACACGGGGCCAGGCGTCACGCATGGCCCAGGGGCTGCCAACTCCCTCCCATGGGTCCAGCCTCCCTCTGGGTCCCTGCTCCAGGCGGGCTCCCTGTGGGCAACCTGCCACCACCCCACACCTCGCGCACACATTTCACAGAGCACCGACTGCTGGCGGGCCCTGTGTCGCACGCTGAGGCAGAGGGGAAGCAGGTCTCAGTCTAGAAGGGCCTGAGATAGGCACAGTGTGGATGACGGGGACTGCCCGAAGCCCTCATGGGCCTGACAGAGCTCGGGAGGAAGTGAGGGCGACACTGTTTGGAGCCCACATGCAGGGAAGTAGGCTTGCAAAGCTCCATGGCCCTCCACAGCTATTTGTTGGGTCCCTACTATGGAACAAGCACCGTGCTGGGCACCTGGATCCAGCCTCTCCTGGCTCCCACCCTCAAACATGCACTCACAGCAGAACTACCTTCTGAGAGGACAGAGACTGGTGCCCCTCCCCATGCCAACCCCAGCTCCTCGCGTGGTCCAGAGATATAGTAGGTGCTCAGTAAAGTGCTGGGATAACCATAGCAGAGAAGCAGTATATCTTAATGGTTAAGAGAGATGGAACATGGGTAGTTGCCCTTGGCTAGTTACCTGATTTGGGGCCAATTAATCAGCCTCCCTGGGCCTCGGATAGCCTATCTGTAACATGGAGATAATAATAGACCCTAAAACATTGAATGATGCCAAGTGCTTAGAAAGTGCTCCAAAGGTGGCACTGTTGTGATCACATTTATTATTATCAGAAACACAATATTACCTAGGTCATGTATTCTCCATGGGCACCCAAGGTGGGCAAAAACTGCGTCTTAGACGGGGTGATGAACAAATTTTACTTTTCTTATGCATACAGCGCAGGTAATATACACTACGTAAATAAACATATGGTTTATTGTGGAATTAAAATTCTGTGGTGGGGGGATGATTAGGGGAAAATGTCTTAAAAGCCTCCTTGGGAGGAGCAATAAGGAAACAAAAGTTGAGGACATCGGCCCAGTGGTTGCACCTCTGGACCTCCATGGCTCTGGTTTGAATTTCAGCTCTGGGATGGATTTGCTGTGTGGCTCTGGGCAAGCTAGTTAACCTCTCTGAATCTCAGTGCCCTCCATTTATAAAATTCAAATAATAATCTCTACTTTATAGGGCTGTTTTAAATAATAAATAAGTTCATATGCTTGGAATAAGGCCGGGCACATTAGACCTCAGCAGGTGTTTATTATGATCATTGTTAATATTGTTCTTATTACTATTAATGGGCACTCTTTCCTGAAGGCCCGGCTCACATATCACTTCCTCAAGAAAGTCCCTGCGCACACCTCCTCTGCGTTCCCTTGGCCTCTTCCCACACCTGCCCTGCCAGCACTTTCTGCCGCACATTTAAGTTTGGTGCATATGTACGGTTCACTTTTTCCGCAGGCTTTCGGCTCTTCCTAAGCGTAGGCTCTGCCCTGTCTTTACTTGTTGAGTTCCCTGTACAGTTCAGCAGGTTGTGCACTGCACCAAGACACCACATCCAAGGGGGCATCATTCACATCACATTAGCACAGATGTGTGAGACTGCCCAGCAGATGGCAGTCGAGTGTCTGGTTCTAACAATGTCAGTGCATGATGATTGCTCAGCAGACGGGTGTCCATGTCCTAAAGAAGGAGGAGTTTATTCTAATTCCGATGAATGTGTCCAGTGACCCAGGGGCAGCCTCGCCCAGTTGCAAGCGCGGGGTCTGCATGTATCCGCTGCTCAGCGAATGCTAGCTGAATGGATATAAGAAGGGGCAGCCCAGCACCCGCCTCCAACACTCCCCTTTCTGCCCCCCATACTTGTCACCTGGAGACCACCGTACCTGAGACCCTGCCTTCCACACTGCCTGCCATCGCCACCAGGTGCTCCAGGACCTGCTCGCAGCAGGTGGTCTTCCCAGCACCGCTCCGGCCAAGGGCTACAATGCTCTGGTCTGTCCGTTGGCTCAGCAGCGCCCAGTATGCCCGCTGGGCCAGGGAGCCAATGTGGGCAGACAGGCCATCCCGGCGGCCCTTGGGCGCCTGCAGAAAGATCCCAGGCGTCAGCCTTCCCACCCAGCCGTTGACTTGGGGCGCATTCCAAGCCAGTGCCCCACCCCAGGCCTAGGGGCCAAATCCCCATCCCTGCCTCCCACCCTCCTCCAACCTTGTCAAAGTCTCAGCATTTGACTGGGAAGAGCCCAGCCTGTGTGTGCAGTCCTGCTGCTGGCTCTCGTGAGTCCCTGGGCCACCCATAACCCTTCTCTGAGCCTGGGTCTCCTCTTTAGCTAGCTGGAGGCTTGAACAAGAGCTGCATCCGCCCGTGAGACCCATCTCATTGGCTACTCCAATGAATGGAAGGCATCTGCCTGAAAGGAGGCAGTCGGATACAATGGTGCAATTGATTAGTGATGTCTGCCGTGGAAACATGGGGGCGTTGGTGGTATGTGTGCTGTGTCTTGGCCATAACAGACTTCGGTGATACCGGAAACCCCATCCGCTTCACCCATTCGATCATTCTTTAACCAGTAAGAAAATTCTTTGCGTGTCTACTGCGTAGCAGGCACTTTGCGCACAACACTACACAAAATGGGCAAAGGACACCCCTGCTAACCACAAGCAGATACCATTGCACGCCTGTTACAACGGCGAAAGAAATTTTTTTAACAGTCGCGACCAAGTTCTGGCGAAGATGTGCAGCAGCTGGAATTCTCACGCGGGGCTAGCGGGAACGCTAACGCATACGGCCACTCTGGAAAACGGCTCGGCGGTTTCCTATGCCGTGAGGCGCACACTCATCATGTGACCCACAACCCAACTCTGGGCATCCGCCCAAAAGAAATGAAAATCTGTGATCACAAAAAACCCTCTGTGTCGTTGGTTATATTGAACATATTTTCAAAATCGCCAAAAACTGGAAACAACCCAAAGGTACTTCGACTGGGGAACTGGGGTAATCAACCATCCTGGGATAGCCACAGAAAGTCTCGGGGCCCAGAAAACACTCCAGTCCCAGACAAACCAGGACAACCGGTCGCCCCGCGAACAAATAAGCAAACGAGTGCATCCAAACAATCAAGGAAAGAAACCGACTGCAGACAGACGCCACAGCAAGGGCAGATCTCAGCCACATCGTGGTGAGTGAGAGGAGCCATTTGAGAAGGTTCCATACCGTGCAATTCCGTTTATGTAATGGTTTTTTGGAAAAGGCAAACCTATAGGGACAAAACCCAGATCAGTGGCTGCCAAGGGTGGAACTTGAGGGGAAGCTGGACCACAGGAGGGCCCAGAGAACTTTTGGGGGTGACCGGCACCGCCTTGTAATTGCTTGTGGAGGCGGTTACACCACGGCACACCTTTGTCAAAACTCACGGAACTGCACACTGAAAAGGAGATCTAAACTCTGTGTAAATTATACTTCAGTAAACCTGACCTTAAAAAAAGAAAGAAACCTCCTCCCTCCGTGGGGCTTGCTTCTGTGGGAAGAGAAAGACGATCATCAACAAAGCAAACCTCTCGACGCTCTCAAATGGTAGTCGCTGGAGAGCCACGCGCCGGGTGAGGTCACCAAGGAAGTGGGCATCTAGAGAGGCGGAGTGTGGGGACGGGGCACCCCGACAGGGAGCAGCCTGGAAGATCACACAGAAGGCCACAGGGAGGGCAGGGGACAGGAGGGAAACCGGGAGAGCGGAGTCCCGGAGCCAAGGAAGGGAGTGTCCCCAGGAGGAGGCAGCAAGAGCTGCTGAGGGTCCAGAGACCAGAGACGGGACATTGGATTCGGCAGCATGGAGGTCAGTGGAAGGTCACCCAAAGGAACAGGGGCAATGGGTCCGACCAGAGGGAGATGTCCAAGCCCTGGGTGCTGAGCGGGGGACCACTGGGTCCGGCCAGGCTCCATCTGCCTCCCTAGTGCCTTGGCACAAACCCCAGCGTGGTGGGCACCCCCTGAGCCCAGACCTCCAGCCGGGGATGGGGGTACCCCTAATCCACTGCTGGCTTTTCCTGCTCCAGGAGCCTCAGCAATGGACCCAGTTAGGGTCCCTATCCTATCGCCAAACACAGGGACCCTCAAGCAGGCGAAGCAGGACAAGCCCCCGCGCTGGCTAGACACAGCTTCCAGGCATGAGGCAGACAGAGGGTCCTGGGGTCTGAGCCCTAGAGCCACCCCCACTCTGGAAAAACTCAAGTTCAAGGGATGGGCTGCTCCGTCCATCAGCCTCTCAGGCCCACTGCCTAAAGGGGAGAAGGAGGAATCCTGCGCGCCCAGGTGCACCCGCAGGTGCGTGCGTGCACCCGCAGGTGTATGTGCGCGTGGCCCCGGCGTGCTGCGAGCACAGGCGCCAGACAGCTAGAGGCCTCTGCGTGCAGCATGTGCACACCTGCGCCCACGAGGTCACACCCCCGGGACCTGCACACCGCGGGCACACGGCCTGCTCCCAGCGGCGTCGCGGGCCGCCCCAGGGACAGAGCCCCTCCCGCCGCCGCCCGACCCCGCCGGTTCTCCAGCGGACCCCGGTCCCGGCCTCGCGGCCGGTCTGTGCCGCCGCCTGGTGGCCGTCTGCGGAATCGGGGTCGCAGCGACCGAAGGACACGAGGTGGCGGTGGGCTTGGGGCGGGCGGGCGAGGCCGCGCACTTTTGGGCGCATCTGCCTGAATTCCGGTGCCTCGGTCCAGGGAGGCCGGTGCGGACCGGGCGTGCTGTCGGGGCCCGGAGAAAACAACCTTCCCCGGATGTCCCGGGAGCGAGGGGTGTCGCGCAGCCAGGCGGGGGGCCCAGAGCGGGGTGCAGGAGCAGGCGCGGGGACAGCCGCGCAGGGAGGGGGCTGTCGCGCAGGGAGGGGGACAGTCGCGCAGGGAGGGGCTGTCGCGCAGGGAGGGGGCAGTCGCGCAGGGAGGGGGACAGTCGCGCAGGGAGGGGCAGTCGCGCAGGGAGGGGCTGTCGCGCAGGGAGGGGCTGTCGCGCAGGG
>CAUYPO010115359.1:0-33153 GCA_963574435.1 Cheirogaleus major | reverse complement strand
ACTAAAAATATATAGAAGAAATCAGCTGAGCATGGTGGCCCATGTCTGTAGTCCTGGCTACTCGGGAGGCTGAGGTAGGAGGATCGCTTGAGCCCAGGAGTTTGAGGTTGCTGTGAGCTAGGCTGATGCCACAGCACTCTACTCAGGGTAACAGAGTGAGACTCTGTCTCAAAAAGAAAAGAAAAAGAAAAAAAAAAAGAATTTACATGTACTATCTCACTTAATTCTCATAAACAACCCTATGATTATATTATTATCTCTATGAGGCTCAGAGAGGTTAAATAATTTGCCTAAGCTTATGCAGTAGTATTTCAAACCCAGACAGTTATTCTGGCTCCATAACCAGCTTTTTTTTGAGACAGGGTCCCACTCTGTCACCCAGGGTGGAGTGCAATAGCACAGCTGGGACTAAAGGCACATGCCACCATGTCTGGCTAATTTTTTTGTTTTTTGTAGAGATGGGGTCTTGCTATTGCCTAGGCTGGTTTCAAACTCCTGGCCTCAAGGGATCCTCCTGCCTCAGCCTCCCAAAGTGCTAGGATTATAGGCGTTAGCCCCCATGACTAGCCCCAGAACCTACTTTCTTATCCAGTATTCTACACTGTCTCTATGATGATGGAGGTTCATTACAGAACAGGTTAAATCTGAAAAGGTCTACTGCCAACAGGAAGAACTCTTGGGGACGTTAAATACCTACCTGACTGACTGCACATGGTGTTTTCTCCTCTACTTGTTCCTGCCTATGCCTAGCAGGTTCTGACAATAATAGGGACCCAACCTAGTACTAAATATAGCAGTAAGATGATTTTTTGGCTGCTGTATACCATCTTCTTGCTACCAGATCTGTTAGAATTCTGTATTTTAAACTTATGTTCATCATAAGACATTTGTCATGGCACTTATATCTAAAGGTCTTTTTGTTTCTGTAGTTTTTACACAACATTGTACATCAGCAGTCCCCAACCTTTTTGGCACCAGGAACCAGTTTTATGGAAGACAATATTTCCATGGACTGGGGGCGTGGGGAGGATGGTTGCAGGATGATTCAAGCACATTACATTTATTGCGCAGTCAAATTTCTGTGCTAATGATAATCTGTGTTTGCAGCCGCTCTCCAGCACTAGCATCACCACCTGAGCTCCACATCAGATCGTCGGGCATTAGATTCTTATATGGAGCACGCAACCTAGATCCCTCGAGTTTGCAGTTTACAGTAGGGTTCATACCCCTATAAGAATCTAATGCCATGCCAATCTGACAGGAGGTAGATCTTATGCAGTGATGCAAGCAATGGGGAGCAGCTGTAAATACAGATGAAGGTTTGCTCGCTCACCCACCACTCACCTTCTGTTGTGCAGCCCGGTTCCTCACAGGTCATGGACCAGTACCGGTCTGTGACCCAGGGATTGAGGATTGCAGCTCTACATGAAGGAGGAGGCATTTAATGTATTTGCCACCGCCATCATCATCTTATTTGATGTTTAAAATAAACCTACTTGTTGCAATTAAAGAAAAAGATGAACCAGACTAACATCTATACTTGATAAGCCTATATTCTAAGCTCAGATGTGTCCAATTTATTCTATATATTGTTGACAGATTAAATTCAGTTTGACTACTCTTGAACACCTATATGCCAGGCACTTTGTTAGATGCTGTCAAAATGAATAATAAGAGTTAAACATTTTAATAATAATTCCCTACTCAAACCCTCCAAAGTTCCTTATTTCCTTTCAGATTAAGTCCAAATTCTTCCTTCTGGCCTTCAAATCCACCATAATTTAAATCCTATCCTAATCCAGTCCTTATGCCACATAACCCTCAACTTCATCTCTTCTCCAACACAATCAGTGTAACTGCTTTTAACCCAGTCTCTCAAAGCAAATTTTTGATATAAATTAGGCAGTTTCTATACTGTCCTCCTATATCTCATTCTCTGTGTTCAAATTGCTCCCTGAGACCGCTTTCATCCAGTCTTTCTGGTTTTCCATGTACAACATATTTTTCAAGGCATAGTTCAATTCTCAGTTCTTTCAATAATTAGAAAGTCTATAGTGTTTGACATCCTCCTCACTTGATTCTCATTTAAATCCTGTGTATATGAAAATCCTCATTTTCTGGGGGTTCCCATATATATACATTAAATTTTTGATAATTTTCTCTTATTAAAAAACCCGATGCATAAGTAAGGAGAACTAGCTGGTATTATCAATTTCATTTTAGAGATGAAGAAACTGAGGCTGAGAAATTAAAGGACCTCCTCAAGTTTACATAGAGTGTAAGAGCTAGGATTTGAACCTAGGTCTTCTGATTAAGTCTAACGATCAAATCCTGTTTTGTAGTATGCTGTGACACTTTTCTAACTCCTTTAGAATTTATAATCTATATTATGTTTTTCCAGGCCTTATTCTCTATTATCTATTTTATGCCACATAATATAAAATGCATATTTATATAGGCAACAATTAGAGAATATTCACTTGTCCTGTAATTGTTGTCTATATAATAACTTACCTTTCTACTGGAGCAAATCTTTTTTTGTGGACTTTATATAACCTAGAATAGTTCTAGGCAAGTCATAAGCACTAAATATATTCTAGTTAGATGACTGATCCTTTATGCCACACTCTTCTATATCTTTCTTAAGGCTATCTTTCTTTCACATACACATTAGGTTCTAGATAAATATTTCCTTAAGGTTAGCTGGGCATGGTAGCCTATACCTATAATCCCAGCTACTCGAGAGGCTAAGGCAGGAGAATCACTTGAGCGCAGGAGTTTGAGGTTGCAGTGAGCTATGATGACACCACTGCACTCTAGCCTGGGTAACAGAGTGAGAGCTTGACTCAAACATAAAATAAAATAAAATAAAATAAGAAAATTAAATATAAAAAAATTCCTTACTGATTTAATACATTAATGACAGGGATTCTTTTTCCCTGGGAGCTCACTCTCTCACACCTGGTATAGGGAGTGGCCCCTAAGACTCCTTCTCATCGTCTCATCTCTCTTCTGCTGCCATTCATTCTTTGGATAGATGCCTCCTTCATACAGAGAATTCAGTAGAAGGCCTGGAACACAACCCAGTAGGTAAGGGTTTTATTTTTATTTTCAAGCCTGCCCTAGACTTTCAGGAGCCAAAAGTTCAAATCACAGCAGGATTGATTCAGCCCTTTCACAAGCAATTTAGTACTATGTAGTTTATTTAGAAAGGTCAAGTTTCCAGGCCCTGGCAGAGCAACATTATCTCTCTAAGCCTTCATGTATCAGCTTTCCCTGGCCATATTTCCCTTTCCATGTCTTTCTTCTCTGAAATCAGGTGAACAGGCAAAATCACACACTTACACAATTATACGCTTTTCAACAATCATGTCAAATATGTTCAAAGAATTTAAGCACAATATTATAAGTTGTTTTTTCTCTCTGGGTTAGTCAAAACCAAGAACTATGCAAAAGTTATACTCAATCCTTAGTAGAAAAAGGGTACTTTGTATCATTCTTCAGCTAGTACATCAACTAACTAAGATAAGGGTTTTTTTTTCCCCCAAATTCTATTCAATCCATCTTAGCTGGACGACTAACTGGACAATGAATCTTAAGTGAAGTGAAAAATACTTTTCAAGAAGAAGAAGACTAAGTAGCAAATCTTTCTTTCTTCTTTTCTTTTTTTTTTTAGAGACAGGGTCTCACTCTGTCACCAGGCTGGAATGTAGTGGCGTGATCTTAGCTCACTGTAACCTCCATCTGGGCTTACTCCTTCCACCACAGCCTCTGGAATAGCTAGAACTACGGGTGTGCGCCACCATGCCTAATTTTTAAATTTTTTGTAGGGACGGGGTCTCACTATGTTGTCAGTCTGGTTTCAAATACCTAGCCTAAAGCAATCCTCCTGCCTTGGCCTCCCAAAGCACTGGGATGCCCAGCCCATTTTCTTTAAATTTTTAATTGTGAAATATTTTAAACATACAGCAAAGAACAGAGAATAAAAAACAGCCAATATTCAATAGATAGCACTATCATGTTCAAACATTTTATTCTTCAGATTTTAAGAAATAAAAACATGACAACTGAAGCCCCCTGTGAAGTTTTCTTAGAGCCCTTTGCCCCCTTCTATATATAAGTAACTATGCTCCTTAATTTGGTGTTTACCATCCATTTATGTTTTTTATATTATGCACAGGGTAATCTTTCTCGAATGTAAAATTAATTCAGAAAATTATAGCCTGTAAGATATTAAAAGTAATTTTTAAAAATTTCTTAAGGTTGATATATGAAATACATATAGAAGGGCAAGCAAAACTTTTTTCCTGCTTAAAAACTTCTAGTTCAGGGATGGATATGTGGGTAGATATGTGATAAACTCAAGATAGCAAAATGTTAATTATAGATCCGGGGTATATGTATGTCGGTGTTTACTGAAATTTTTTATAATAAAATGTCGAAAAAACAAAACAAAAACCTCTAGTTCATAATTTGTCTAAAAATCTCAGTGAGGAGGGATATTAGCTAGTTTCAGATACTTAAGGACATAGTATACTAACAGAAAACAATAATTAGGCTTGATAGTCTAATTACTATTTAAGCTCTTGCCTTATATTATTTAACAAATAAAAAGAGAAAAGACCTGTTCCTTAAAGATTTTTTTTTTTTGAGACAGAGACACTGTGTTGCCTGGGCTAGAGTGCTGTGGCGTCAGCCTAGCTCACAGCAACCTCAAACTCCTGGGCTCGAGCAATCCCTCTGTCTCAGCCTCCAGAGTAGCTGGGACTACAGGCATGCGCCACCATGCCCGGCTAATTTTTTGTATATATCTTTAATTGGCCAATTAATTTCTTTCTATTTTTAGTAGAGACGGGGTCTTGCTCAGGCTGGTTTCAAACTCCTGACCTTGAGCAATACACCCGCTTCGGCCTCCCAGAGTGCTAGGATTACAGGCGTGAGCCACCGCGCCGGGCCTGTTCCTTTAAGATTTATCTTCACATAGTCACTTCTTCAGTCACTTATTTCAGCTTTGACTTTACCAGCCCTTTCTGGAGAGTTTATAACACAATTTGTTTATACTGCAATCCCCTTCTTATTGATGATTTAAGCCCAAAGCTGGAAAATTGTTTGTGGTTGATGGACATCCCTAATAAAAAGAAGTCTATTAAATAATTAGAAGAGAAATTCTTTTAAAAGTTTAAAAACATTTTTATAATTCCCCTCACAGGCCTTCTAAATTAACTTATCTCAGTAAAATGTTCTGCTACAAGCAGACCATGACAAGAACTAGACCAAAAACATTCACTATTAATAAAATCCCACTGTGATATATAACATGTATGCGGTATTACTTTGCCTATAATTTGAGGTATTTTCATATTTGTATATTTATGCTTAACAAGTATGCTAAATTGTTTTTAATGAAGAGGAAACTGAAAGAGTTTATGTACTTGTCCAAGGTCATGCAACCAATATAAATGTAGGTAGGTCTCCTAACAGCAATACCAGTGCTCTTTCTACATAACTGAGGACAATGGACCTATACATCTTTTTACTTTTGTGACATTTTAAAATGACTACATACCAGGAAGTACATTATTTGTTTGTAAAATACTTTACCTCAAGTGGTCTGATTTAATAGTAAGTACTCTTTGGAGTTGGTATTTTCACAATTTTATAGGTAAAGTAAAAAATTCAGAGAAATCCAAGTTTGAATGTTGTTTCAATTGTAGCATACTAGCTTTCAAAAGGAAGGTCTTCAAGGAAAAGGATTGTGCTGGGTTAAAAATAGCAATTCCATTTTGTAAAATGAGAGCTATTACTGCCTCAACACAGTTCTTAACAAATTTTTTTTTTTAATTTTAATTTTTATGTTTTTTTTGAGACAGAGTCTCGCTCTGTTGCCCAGGCTAGAGTGCCATGGCGTCAGCCTAGCTCACAGCAACCTCAAACTCCTGGGCTCAAGCAATCCTATTGCCTCAGCCTCCCAAGTAGCTGGGACTACAGGCATGCGCCACCATGCCTGGCTAATTGTTTTTATATATATATATTTTTTTAGTTGTTCAGCTAATTTCTTTCTATTTTTTAGTAGAGACAGGGTCTCGCTCTTGCTCAGGCTGGTCTTCAACTCCTGAGCGCAAACGATCCGCCCACCTCGGCCTTCCAGAGTGCTAGGATTACAGGCGTGAACCACCACGCCCGGCCCTTAACAGAATTTTTGAAGAAAAAATATTTACTTGTTAAATTTAAAATAACTATGCCCAAGTTGATTTTTAAACATGGAGCAAATAGGGAGACATGATGAAACAATTGGTTAAAAATAAAGTCCTTGTAATCCTAACACTCTGGGAGGCCGAGGCGGGAGGATCGCTTGAGCTCAGGAGTTCAAGACCAGCCTGAGCAAGAGGGAGACCCATCTCTACTAAAAATAGAAAGAAATTAATTGGCCAACTAAAAATACATAGAAAAAAATTAGCTTGGCATGGTGGCACATGACTGTAGTCCCAGCTACTTGGGAGGCTGAGGCAGAAGGATTGCTTGAGCCCAGGAGTTGGAGGTTGCTGTGAGCTAGGCTGACGCCATGGCACTTTAGCCCGGGCAACACAGTGAGACTCTGTCTCAAAAAAAATAAAAAAATAAAAAAAATAAAGTCCTCAGTGAAATTTATTGATTACTAAAAACCACTTATAGTCCTTTTCACATCAGAGAAAATAAATTTGGGGCTTTGAGTGAGAACCTGGTGACAGATTTAGCTAACACTGAATGAATTACAATTACATAAAGTTATATTCTTATATTATTAGGGATAATTTATTCTAGATATTAATAGAACAGAGGTGGATGATTAAACAGTCAATTAAATTGTAATAGAAACATACCTCTCAGCCCGGCATGGTGGCTCATGCCTGTAATCCTAATACTCTGGGAGGCTGAGGCAGGAGGATGGCTTGAGCTCAGGAATTGGAGACCAGACTGAGCAAGAGCAAGATCCGTTTCTACTAAAAATAGGAAAAATTAGCCAGGCACAGCGGTGCATGCCTGTAGTCCCAGCTACTCGGGAGGCTGAGACAGGAGGATCGCTTGAACCTAGGAGTTTGAGTTTGCAGTGAGCTATGATGACACAACTGCACTTCTAGTCTGGGTGACGGAGCAAGACTCTTGTCTCCAAAAAACAAAAAAACCCCAAACCTTTCTCACCCTCCATTCTGAAACTCTTCATAGTTGAATGTAATCCAAAGTAGCACCTAAGTATACATTTAAAACTTACTTCTTTTAAGAAATCCTATCACTAAGAAACTAACAAAAGAACAAAAAGCACAAAAATGTGTATATTTGGACTGCTTTAAAACATCTTACTTTGCCAGGCATAGTGGCTCGCACCTGTAATTCCAGCACTTTGGGAGGGCAAGGCAGGAGGATTACTTGAGGCCAGGAGTTTAAGATCATCCTGGGTAACATAGCAAGAACCCATCTCTATAAAAAATTTAAAAAATATATTAGCTGGGCACAGTGGCAAGCACCTGTAGTCCCAGCTACTTGGAAGGCTAAGGTAGGAGGATCACTTGAGCCCATGAGTTCAAGGCTATATTGAGCTATGATCACGGCCACTGTACTCCAGCCTGAGAGACAGAGTAAGAGATCCTGTCTCCAAAAAAAAAAAAAAATTAGAGGATCAATAAACTAGGATAATCCAGTCTCCTCTAAAATTCAGGTTCTTACCCGATACTCAAAAAAGCACTCAATAAGTTTACAGGGTGAGTAAAAATTCTCCGTGGGAGGTCACATGAGATAGGCTGTAATAATTCCTTGTTTCAGTCTGAATCCTTTATTATTTTTTTTTGTCAAACAATTACTTTTTAAATTTCCATCTCATCCTTTTGTCAACTCTTTATCATTACGTAATAATGAGGTATAACCTTTTTCTTATTTGTTTTTTCATCAGTGAGAGGTTCAGGAGGTAGATGTGATAGGCTTGGTGGAGGGAAGAATCAAGGATGAATATAGTTTTTAGCTTAAACTACTAAGTAAATGGTGGAGTCATGAATAGGGAGAGAAAAAACTTTGGAAGAGAAATAAATTCAATCAATACAATACAGAAGAGTATAGGACATACAAGAGATTATAAACGGCTAAAAATCAGGGTTTAGAGCTCAAAAACAGATTTGAGGTGGATCTATAGATTTGAGAGTTCTTGGCACATGGGCATGAAGAACAGATGAGGGTTCACCCAGAGACAATATATAGAGCAGAGAGTGGAAAATATGAGTACCTTTGGAAGTATAAGCAAAATGAAGTTGTATGCACACCTTTTTCTGAGGAAAAGGTCTAGAGAGTTTTATTTGGTTTTGTTTGTTTGTTTTATTTTTTGTTTGCTTGTTTTACTGGAAATCCCCTTATCTTCTAAAGCAGCAGTACCCATTTTTTTGGCACTAGGGACCGGCTTTCTGGAAGACAATCCTTCTATGGACCAGGTGGGGAGTGGTCCTAGGATGACCCAAGCACACCACGTTCATTGTACAGTCAAACCTCTCTGCCAATGACAATCTGCACTTGCAGCAGCTCCCTGCACCAGCACCAGCACCACCACCTCAGCTCCACCCCAGATCATCAGGCACCAGACTCTCACAAGGAGCACACAACCTGGATCCCTAACCCAGATCCCTCGCATGCAGTCCACACTAGGGTTCCTCCTCCGGTGAGAGTCCAGTGCTGCTGCTGATCTGACAAGGGCAGAGCCCACGCGGTGATGCCAACGATGGGGAGCTGCCAACAACATAGACAAAGCCTCGCTCCTGGCTCGCCTGACCCGGGTCCCGCCCTCAACAGGCCACAGGACCTGCATGGATCCACAGCCCCAGGGTTTGGGGGCCGCATTTCTATAGGGTCTACCTCTATACTATAGAGTAAAAGCGAAGCAAGGATGATTCCCCGGGAAAAAGTAACTTTTAAGGGCTAGACAGGGAAGAACTGCTGGTGAAACCAATTGAAAGGCTATATGGGCAGAGGATATAAGGAAAACTGGCAAAGAAAAATGATACGAAAACCAAAGGAGGTGAGAACTACAGAGAAGAATGGTCAATAGTGTCACTTAAGATGAGGACTAAAACGTATTCACAGGTGATCTTAACAAGAGCAGCAGTTTGAGAGATGAAGGTGGCAAAAGTTAAATTTCATGGGCTGACGAGTGAATGGGAATTTAAAAAGGAGGCAGTAAATACAGACTGTCCTTTTAAGAATTCAAAATAAAATTGCAGTTTGAGGTGAAACTAAGGTTATGGAATGGTATTTTAAAATTATACTTTAACTTTTTGTTAGTCTGATAAAGACCTGACCACATTTATAAGATGAGGGAAATAAGCCAATAGAGGTAGGTAAAATATGTATTTAACTCAATGACAAAGTAGCACATTGTCACATAATCGATCTTGATCTGCAAGCATTTTTGACTTAAAGGAAACAATACTTAAACATTACAAACTCCAGGAAACAGGAATATTTTCCTAAATGTATAGATGCCAATAAGACCATTAGAATATTTTGCAGGTTCAAAAGTTTCCAAAATGTGTTCACACACTTGAACCGGAAACATCCATATAAAGTTGTTTTATCAGCTATTTTCCAGAAATTGCTGGAGTGACAGAAAAATGTAATTGTGTTGTGTGTCTGTTTTAAATGATAATTTAATCTCTCATTCTTGACACATGCTTGAAAAATAAAGAGGCCTATATAAGCACATTTTCTGTTTTTTTGTTTGTTTTTTTGGGTGGGTCTGGGGGAACCTCAGAGGAGATGAACAATCACAGGTTAAGTGTGTTAAAATTTATGGCTACACCACTCCCTTGGCAATTTCAAACAACTTTATATGATTACTGCCATGCTGGCTAAGAAATCCTGACCACCTGGATTCTAGGCCAATTCCCAAACTCCCACAAGACATTGCTACATGCATGATACTTGGCACTTATGAGTTCAGCACACCCCCCAAATAAAATACAATTTGCAACAAACAAACAAAACTCTTGGGGGAAAGAGTAGAATCCAGTTAATGAACTTTACAAGGTGGAATTTGGCACTGTAAAAATCGAGCTCCTGCATATTGTTACCTTATCA
This sequence comes from Cheirogaleus major, assembly GCA_963574435.1. Lineage (NCBI taxonomy): Eukaryota > Metazoa > Chordata > Mammalia > Primates > Cheirogaleidae > Cheirogaleus > Cheirogaleus major. The sequence goes on along the minus strand of CAUYPO010115359.1, from coordinate 23,061 downwards.
CAGTTAAGGTACTTGAAACTTTGGAACTTTATATGTAACTTCTAGTCAACAGGGTTTTTTGTTGTTTGTTTATTTATTGTTGTTTTAAGCGATAGCGTCTTGCTTTGTTGCCTGAGCTGGAGTGCAGTGGGGCAATCATAGATCACTGCAGACTCCAACTCCTGAGCTTAAGTGATCCTCCTGCTTCAGCCTCCTGAGTAGCTAGAACTACAAGTATAAGCCACCTTGCCTAGTTTAACAGGTTATTCTTTTAAAAACAATAACCATTTCTTCTTTTCAATCTCATATAAAACCTCCAACTTAAAAATATCATACGTGAACCTATTAGCATAAAATTTTTATATGTAACTATTTGTAATCTGCCCAAATATGCTTTTCCTATTTTCTACATGGCCTGTATTTTCATGTTCCAGAGGATGTCAATTATAAATATTTTATGTGGCTAAAGATACAGCAGCAAAATGAGTGAGAGAGAGAGAAAAAGTGTGTGTGCGTAATGTATATATGCTATGGATTATCCTTTAATGGAGAACTTGAAGTTTGGTTGCCTTAAAATTAAGAGTCATTTGGTATTCTATAGAACTCACATGTCAACTTATCTAAGACAATCACCCTTTAACTCAGTTGAGTATTAAAAGTGATTTCATTGATTACAGGTTCCAGCTCTTAAGAAGATGGATAGTTAAACAAAACAAAACAAAAAAAATATTGCCCTGCCAGGTATATTTTAATTTATCTGAAAAGGGTTTTTTTTTTTTTTTTTTTTAATGAAGAACTAGGCAGGTGATTTTGAAGGTTTTTGAAATATGTACTGTGAAGCTTTGTTTATTATGGACATAAATTTTTATCCTAGTTTTGGAAGAATTCAGTTTATAATTATGAAAAGGAATAACAGTAATAAGAGCTATTAGTTGTTGAGTACTTATTATGATAGGTACTTCACCTTTACATCTCAAATCCTCATGAAAAACTGTAAAATATTCTTGTTCTTATAACATAGTTAAGAAAATAGGCTCAAAGAGACTAAATATCTTTTCCCAAAGTCTAAAAATGGATGAAAAGTATGGTTCTTTATTCATTCCCTCTACAGAAAGTTGCCAAGTGTCTCCTATGTACCAGAATTTAAGGATACAATCATGAACAAGACAGAGATTGTCTATGCCCTCACACAGTTGTAAGAGACAGGAACAAACAAGAAATGTGTGGTGATAGTGTTAGAAATGCTGTGAAAGGGAAGCAGAGGGTTCTGTTAGAGCAGGAGGTGAGAATTTTTCCACTGAAGAGTAAGGATCGTTGTAAGCAAAGGTGGCTCATAACTAGTTATGTGCTTTAAACAGTTTCTAAATTTCCTCCTTTTGTCTAGTATTTCATCAGAACATCTGTTTTAGGGCTGAGTTAGGTAATCAATAACAAGTCCTTTCTTCTTTCTCCAGATGACTTTGGTTTGGGGAAATTTCCAGTAAACAATTAACACTGGAACTGTCAGTTATGTTTATTAATATATTCTTTCTGCCCCAGGATGGTGGAATAGAATTAAGTCAGAGAAGTACATGAGTCTTGCTTAATAAATATTCATTGAATGAAAGAATCAAGACAATCAGTACCTTTAAACAAGTTTTCCAAATGGCATTTAGTAGCTATGACCTTAGGTAATTTCCCAGGTTGAATTAGATTTGACCTACTGATCCAGAGATAGGAAACTTCTATTTCTAATTCCACACTAGATCTGTACTAAATATAATACTTTATTGGTATCTGAAGTCTGACAATTTCTCTTCTTGTTTTTCTTCAGTAACTGATCTTAATACTATATGATGTAAAGGGTGTCAGTCATAGCACAAATTTATAGGAGTTTGGTTGTGAGTTTATGAAATTAAAATGGAAAAGAATTTAGACAAATAATAGTGAAAGTACCATCACACTACATCATTGCCTTCATATTTGGTGCTTAATATTTCTTAAAGCTTTTCAATAAACTATTTTACTTCACAACAGCCCTATAGGATAGATGAGCAGATATTATCCTCATTTTGTAAATGACAAAATTGAGGCTTAGCATAGTATGAGGTGAAACAGAACCAAAATCGGGTCTTCTTATTCTTAGTTAATTGCTCTTTCCCTTTTTTTTTAAACACTCCCTTTTAATTTTATTTTATATATTTAGAGACAGAGTCTTACTCTGTCACCCCGGCTACAGTGCAGTGGCATAGCTCACTGCAACCTCAAACTCCTGGGCTCAAGTAATGTTTCTGCCTCAGCCTCCCAGGTAGCTGGGACTACAGGCATGCGCCATCAGGCCCAGCTAATTTTTTCTATTTTTGGTAGAGATGGGGTCTCACTCTTGCTCAGGCTGGTCTCAAACTCCTGATCTCAAGTGATCCTCCTGCGTTGGCATCCCAGAGTGCTAGGATCATAGGCATGAGCCACTACGCTCGGCCTGGCCTGGATCTTTTGGATCTTGATGGTGTGGACAGACACTGGTACAAGAAGTTGCAGCCCACAGAGCTGAAGAAGTGGGTCTGTATTGCCATGTAGGTGCCCTGGAGGTACAGGTGGGCTATGAGTGAAGTGATGGTGGTGGCTGTGGCTTCAGTTCCTTCTTATAGTCCACAGACAATGCCTTTTAAAAGGATTTACTTAAAAAAAGAATATTTGTATAACACTTTGTAATTACTTTAAGACTTTTTAATTCAAAAAGTACAGAAACCCCATTTTAGATTGTGGCTAAAATTAAAAATTTGTTATTGTTATTATCAGCTTTTTAATCATTAAATCTTATAATAATAGCTTACAGCATCTATCTAGTTCTTCTTTTTTGTGGGGGGGGGGCTGAGGGTCTCACTATGTTGCCCAGGCTAGTCTCAAACTCCTAGCCTCAAGCAATCCTCCTGCCTCAGCCTCTCTGAGTAGCTTGGACTATGGGCACAAACCACCACACCCATCTATTTAGTTCCTATAGGAGATGCCTCCTTGGTTTTAATAGTTAACACATACATACTTTTTTTTTTTTTTTTTTGAGAGGAGGTCTGGCTGTGTCGCCAGGCTGGAGTGCAGTGGCACCATCATAGCTCACTCAACCTCGAACTCCTAGCCTTAACTCGAACTCATGATCCGCTTGCCTGAGCTTCCTGAGTAGCTGGGACCACAGGCATGCGCCACTGTGCCAGGCCTACATACATACTTATTGATTATTGAGATTTATTTTGCTGAAGGAAAATCATACATTTTTAATGACTCGACCTTCCTGTTTAAAGATTCATACTTTACCTATAAAGTATTACTTAGGGACAACCTAATAAGATAATCTATAGTGCACTGAAATAATGAAAAAGCACAGTTCCCTGGCACCTACATCCATTCTACAAAGTGTAAGGATGGAAATAGAATCTTCCAAGCACCAATCTTTGTCTATAGAAAATTTAAATTTCATTAACAATAGTTCTTTCTACAAGTAGCTACTGGTTTCTTTTAAAACTTGATCTGTAGGGTCTTTAAGACAGAGGCTACTGTTACCACATCCTTCCCTGCCTTGCATCTGTCCAGCTTGCCAGGAGTGAGGGGACAGCAGGTAGGAATAGTATCCTTTCAACTATTCCTCAAGTGTTAACTGCCGGCTCTTTTCCCTCCCCCTGAAAGGAACTCTTTTCTCTTCTGATAGGATTGTACTATTGCCTTTCCTCATTCCTCCATCAGAAAAAAATAAATACTGGCCTGGCACAGTGGCTCATGGCTGTAATCCTGGCACTCTGGGAGGCCCAGGTAGGAGGAGTGCTTGAGGCCAGCCGGGGCAACATAGTGAGACTCCATCTCTATCAAAAAAGTAAATCAGCTAGATGTGGTTGCGCGTACCAGTAGTCCCAGCTGCTTGGGAGGCTGAGGAGGGAGGATTGCTTAAGCCCAGGAGTTCGAAGCTACAGTAAGCTATGATCTTGCCACTGCACTCCAGCCTAAACAAGAGTGGGATACTGTCTTTAAAAAAAAAATACTGCAATGAGTGTGAGAATATTTGTTCTAACATCTTTCAGTTTTTCAATGAGAACTGAATTATGGGATGTATAAATGTTTTGTATGGTGAAAAATAGTAAAGGCCACAATTCTCCAGCTGCCCGCATCCCACTTCCCTTCTAGTGGGAGAATTCTGCCTCAGACTTTTTCACTCCGGAATTTCTACTAAACATCACCCCTGGTAATGGGAGAAAAAAATCCAGTTGAAAAGAAAGCATCATACTCTTTTTCTCCAGGATGCAATAAGTAAGAATCTACAGTCATAAGTCATGTAGCTAGAGGATTTTGCTACTACTAAATAATCAGCAGTGAAAGGTATTTGACACTTTATTAGTCTTTGGGTTTTTACAATAGAGGAAAACAACCTTTCCAAAAGTTAGTTTGGCAAAATCAGGAATTCAGCAGAGCATTTTTCCAAGCATCTATAATGGCAACAAAACAAGGAAAGAGCCAGTCACAGTGGCTCACGCCTATAATCCCAGCACTTTGGGAGGCCAAGGCAGGAAGATCACTTGAGGCCAGGAGTTTGAGACCAGCCTGGGTAACACAGTGAGGAGATCTCGTCTCTACAAAAAATAAAAAATTAGCTGGGTGTGGTGGTGTGCTCTTGCACTCCAGCCTGGTTGACAGGGTGAGACCCTGTCTCTGGAAAAAGAAAAGAATTGAAGGGAGGGGAAGTTTACTTTACTTTTGTTTTTTGTTTTTTCTTATACCATGAAGAATAACATTTGGTGGAAAAAAGTAAAATTATTTACCTAGCTTTTAAAGATACACCTAATTTAATATGGCTTTGATAATCAGATTTGCTTTTCAAACTATATTTAAGAAGTATGCCTTTCACAGCCACCAGAGGCAGAACATTCCAGATAAATATAAAGAATAACTGTGAATACATTCTTCAGAAATAAAGAATTCTTAGAACTCTTCCTTTAAATGAAAATTCTTACCGCTGTCAAGTGGCTAGGAAAAGAGGCTTTAAAGGTGTGCACATACCATCCCAGAGGGCATACTGTGTGAAGCAACAGAACTCAAGATGAGAGGACAGCTCACTCCACCCCCTGGTGGCCACACCCAAACATTTATTAATATAAACAGCAGCTAGTTCTCCATTCTGGACAGGAAGAGTAACTCACATGGTGGGAGGCACAGAGTCAGGCTGCAGAAGGGCCAATACCAAAAGATGAACAGCTTCAATGTGATCAGTTAGAGCCAATTTTTAATACATGGAAAGCTCTGTTTTTATAAAAAATCTCTCTCTCTCTCTACATATATAAATATACATATATGTGTGTGTGTACATACATATCTCCTGTTACAAGTGCAATAAATATTTGGCTTCTCCCTGAAATGTTAACATCATCACTCTGTTTCTTAAAACAGAAAAGTGAAGTGATGGAGCATCGTACTACCAAATGGCTCAGAAAAAAACGTTCCTTGTACTATGTATTTGTAACTTCTCTGTAAATATGAGATTGTTTCAAATTTTTTTTAAAAAGATAAAAAGATGAGGATTAAATTATCAGCTCACATTTATAATGGACCTTCCTTTTCCCCCCCTTGTCTCTTCTTTTTTAATTTAAGTGCAATACTCATATTCTCTAGGTTAGTATATTCTTTAGAAAATATACTGAGGCAGAAGTACAATTGTTCTACCTCGGAATACAGCTGAAAGGTGGGCAATGTAGTAAATTTATGTATATATGTATGTATTTGAGACAGAGTCTTGTTCTGTTATCTAGGCTGGAGTGCTGTGGTGTTGGCCTAGTTCATGGCAACCTCAAACTCCTGGGCTCAACTGATCCTCCTGCCTTAGCCTCTCGAGTAGCTGGGACTACAGGAATGCACCATCACACCAGGTTAATTTCTGTTTTTAGTAGAGATGAGGTCTTACTCTTGCTCAGGGTGGTCTCAAACTCCTGGCTTCAAGCAATCTTCCTGCCTTGGCCTCCCAGAGTGCTAGGATTACATACGTGAGCCACCATGCCGGGCCTCATTCACATTCTTCTATTCTCATTCATTCATTCAATAAGCATTTACTGAGTGCCAACTACATGCTAACTGCTATGGATTCCAAGATAAACGACACAGCCCTGTCCTCATGCTGCTCTCATTTGCCTGAATTACTTCAAGAGCTTCCTGGATAGTTTTCCTGCCTCCCCTCATACTATATAACATCGCCAGACTCTTTTTCTGGCAGTCATGTCATTCTTCTACACCCAGATATATTAAATCAAAACTCCTCTGTTTTTAAGATACAGATAATTACCCTCTTACTGTTCCTAAAACACATTAGCATCTACTTCCAGATTTCTGAGGATATCCTTCCATTCTCCCCACTCTCCTATGTTTGGAATGCTATTTTCTTTTCTTCCGTCCTCATATCTGAATCCCATTGATTCATTAAGACCTAGCTATTCCAAGAGGTTTTCTGAGATTTCTCTGGCCCACATTGCTCTCTCCCCCCTTCCCCTCTGCTGAAAATTTTGTTTTCATTGGTATGTCTCAAACACCTTGGGGGGAAAAATAAGTTTTCAAAGGTGAAGAATTTTTTTCATCATATGAAGAGTGATTTTTTTTATGTTCATGAGAGACAAAAGAGAAACTAGGTTTAAAAACAGGAGAAGGTTTTGGCTGAACATGAAAAATAATTTCTTCATTTTTAGAGTAATTTAAAACATAAAAATTTATAACATATTATATATATTGCTTAAATTGAGAGAAAAACATATAAAAATTGTCCTAAATGTCTTAAGCACTCATTTTCCTTTTTTAAAAAAGGGGATAATTTTCCCCATATCTTTGAAACTATATTATTGAACAATACTATAAATTGCTGACCACAATTCTTAGCTTGGAGTTGGTACACATAAGAATGGAAGAATTCTACTATAATTAAAATATTTATTTTCTAAATTAAGTTCCCAAAGTACTTTGTTTCCTACCATAACTATTTACTTTAAAAAGGTGTCTCGAGAGGTGGGCATGGTGGTACAGGCCTGTAGTTCCAGCTACTCAAGAGGCTGTGGGTGGAGGATCACCTGAGCCTAGAAGTTTAAGACCAGCCTGGGCAACATAGTAAGAGTTCATCTCGGGAGGGGAAAAAAAAAGTATCTTGAGATTGCAAACATTTATTTCAGTAGAATATTCCCTTTGTTCATTGTTGCTTATTTATTATCTTATAATTTTATTAAGTTGACCCATATGAGACAACTGTTTATGGGTCTAAATGGTTGAATATTGGCATTTTATATGGTTTAGTTTTATAGTTATCCTCCTGGCTGTTCCTCAGTCAGCAAAGTGGGTCATCACACAAGAAGGAAAGCTAAGTTCATAAATATGCAAAAGAAATACCGGCATTGAAATTTATTCATTTATTTTTCACCAAATAACATACAACCTGATTTTTTGTAATCAGGTTATATTTCTACACCTATCCTCTGAGAAAGACAAAATATTGCCAGAATTTAAGTATCACAAAAAGGGGCTAATGTCACATGAATACATTGTTTCTTTTTCTTTTTCTTTTTGAGAAAGAGTCTCACTGGCTCCCTTGCCCAGGCTAGAGTGCTGTGGAGTCAGCCTAGCTCACAGCAACCTCAAACTCCTGGGCTCAGGTGACCCTCCTGCCTCACCCTCCCGTGTAGCTGGGACTACAGACACATGCCACTCCGCCCAGCTAATAGTTTCTATTTTTAGTAGAGACAGGGTCTCTCTTGCTCAGGCTGGTCTCAAATTCCTGACCTAAAGCGATAATCCTGTCTCGACCACCCAGAGTGCTAGGATTACAGGCGTGAGCCACCGTGCCTGGTCTGTTGTTTCTTAATTATGGCAAAATATACATAAACATAACATTTTCCATCTTAACCATTTTTAAGTATACAGTTCAGTAGCATTAAGTACATTCACATTGTTGTACAACCATCACCACTATCCATTTCCAGAACTTTTTTCATCTGCCAAAACTAAAATTCTGTACCTATCAAACAATAACTTCCCACTCTCACCCCCGTTAACCATTATTCTACTTTTTGTCTCTATGAATTTGATTACTCTAGCTATCTCATGTAAGTGAAATCATATAGTATTCGTTTTTCTGTGATTGGCTTATTTCACTTAGCATAATGTCCTCAGATTCACCCATACCGGAACATATTAGAATTTTCTTCCTTTTTAAAGGCTGAATAATATTCCATTGAATGTATATACCACATTTCATTTATCCATTCATCTGTCAATGGATACTTGAGTTGCTCCCACCTTTTGGCTATTGTGAATAATGTTGCTATGAACATGGATGTGCAAATTTCTTGAGATCCTGTTTTCAATTCTTTTGGGTATATAGCCATAAGTAAAATTACCGGATCATGTAATAATTCTATTTTTAATTTTTTGAGGAACTGCTATATACTATTTTCCATAGCAGCTGTACCATTTCACATTCCTGCCAACAGTGCATAAGAGTTCTAATTTCTCTGCATCCTTGAAATGCTTATCTTTTGTTTTTTTGGTAGTGCCCATCCTAATGGGTATGAGGTGGTGTCTCATTGTGGTTGTGATTTGCATTTCTCTAATGATTAGTGATGTTGAACATCTTTTCATGTGCTTATTGGCCATTTGCATATCTCCTTTGGAAAAATGTCTATTCAAGTTCTTTGTCTATTTTTTAATTGGGTTGTATTATGGTTAATTTTATGTGTCAACTTGACTGGGCCACAGAGTGACAAGATATTTGGTTAAACATCATTCTGGGTGTATCTGTGAGGGTGTTTCTGGATGAGATTAACCTTTAAATCAGTAGACTGAATAAAGTAGATTGCATTCCCTGATGTGGGTGGGCTTCATTGAATCCACTGAAGGCTAGAATAGGACAAAAGGCTGAGTAATGGAGAATTTGCTCTCTCTGCCTATCAAATGGGCCCACTGGTCTTCTACTTTTGGACTCAGATTTGGACTGGAACTCACACCATTGGCTCTCCTGATTCTTAGGTCTTCCTACTTGGACTGGAACTATACCATCAGATCCCCTGAGTCTCCAGCCTACAGATCTTGGGAATCTCAGCCTCCATAATCATGTAAGCCAATTCCTTATAATAAATCTCTCTCTCTCTCTCTCTCTCTCTCTCTCTCTCTCTCTCTCTAAATATGCACGCGCGCACACACACACACACACACACACACAGGTTCTCTGGAGAACCCTAATGTACAGTTTGGTACTGAGAAGTGGGGTGCTGCTGTAACAAATATCTAAAAATGTGAAAGATATATATATATATACATATATATATATTTTTTTTTTTTTTTAAGAGACAGGGTCTTGCTCTGTTGCCCAGGCTGGAGTACAGTGGTACAATACAATCATAGCTCACTGCAGCCTCAAACTCCGGGGCTCAAGCAATCCTCCCACCTCAGCCTCCCAAGTCTAGGACTACAGGCATGTGACACCATGCCTGGCTAATTTTTTTTATTTTTTATTTTTGTAGAGATGGGGGTTTCCCAACATTGCCCAGGCTGGTCTCATACTCCTGGCCTCAGGTGATCCCCCTGCTTCAGCCTCCTAAAGTGCTGGGATTATAGATGTGAGTTACTGCACCCAGCCACAACTTTGGGGTAAGGGGTAAATACCAGAAGAGTTTTGAGGTGCATACTAGAAAAAGCTAAGATTGGCATGAAGGGACGGCTAAAGGCAATTTTGGTGAGGACTCAGAAAGGATAGAGGAGAGCTAGAGAGAATGCTTCCATCTTCTTAGAGAACAAATAAATAATCATGAAGAGAATATTACAGAAACATGGATGGAAAAGCCCATTCTGGTGAGGTATCAGATAGAAATAGGAAACATGTTAGTGGACAATGGAGAAAAGACGACTTTTGTTATAAAGTAGCAAAGAACTTGGGTGAATTGTATTTGTGTGCTAGTGTTTTACGGAGGGTAGAACTTGCAAGTGATGGAATTGGACATTTAGCTAAGGAGATTTCTAAGCAAAGTGTTAAGAAGTGTTTTGGTTCCTACTGGCTGCTTATAATAAAATGCAAGAAGAAAGAAATGAAGAAGGAATTGTTAAAAAGGAACCAGAATTTAAAGATTTGGAAAATTCTCAGCCTGTGCATATTATAAAAAATGAGACATCGTGTTTGGAAGAGAACACCAACGGTGTGGCTAATTGACCATTTGATAAGGACTGTTAGTGTGGGTATGAACCACAAACCTAAACAGCCATTTCAACAGAAGCCAGGAGAAAGACAGGATTATGCAAGCAGAAGCACTGCCAACTAAAACTAAAGGAAACAGAAAAAATGGGATGTAATGAAGGAAGGCTATGAACATGCATTATCTTTTAGGAAAAGGGAAGAAGGACCTCCAAAGGTGATTCAGAGATCATCAGGGCTGCTACTCCCACCACAAGCCCAGAATACATGGGTGAGGGCTGGGAGCAAGGCTGCCTTCACTTAGTTTCACAGGATGGGACACCCCCCCCCCAAGTAGAGCTGTGTGGGCAGAGCCTTTGCAGAGAGCCAGGTGGATGGCACTCTGTTGAGAGAAGGGGCAGGGCCACCCTGTGGAGCAGTGGGAGTCATGCTGCCACCCTAGTGGATCTGAAGGACAGAGCATCAAACCAAAGAGGATTATTCTGAAGTCTTAAGATCTAATGGAATTTGCCTTGCTAAGTTTTAGACTTATTTGGGATCCAACACTCCTACCCTCCTTCCGATTTTTCCTTTTTGGAATGAGAATATCAATCCTATGCCTACCCTATCATTGTATTTTAGGACATAACATCGGTTTTATAGGTTCACAGCTAGAGAGAAATTTTGGCTCAGGATGAATAATACTTGGTCTCACCCATATCTGATTTAGATGATATTTAGATGAAACTTTGGACTTTAGAATTGATGCTGGAATATATTAAGACCTTTGGGGATGTTGGGATGGAATTCATGTATTTTGCATGTGAGAAGGATAGGCATTTTGGGGGCCCAGGGGCAAAATGTTACGGACTTAATGTTTATGCCTACCCCCACCCCCAATTCATGTTGAAAGCCTAACTCCCAATGTGATAATGTGATGGTATTTGGAGATGAGGCCTTTGGGATATAATTAGAGTTACAAGAGGTCATGAAGGTGGTACCCCCATGATGGAATTAGTGTCCTGATAAGAAAAGGAAGAGACCAGAGCATGTTCTCTTTCTGTCTTTCCACCATGTGAGGACAGAGAAGGCAGCTGTCTGCAAGCCAGGAAGTAGGCCCTCCCCAGGAATCGAATATGCCAGCACCTTGATCTTAGACTTTCCAGCCTCTAGAACTGTGAGAAATAAATGTCTGTTTTATAGGCCACTCCATCTAGGTATTTTATTATAGCAGCCTGAGCTGACTATGATTGTATTTTTGTTACTGAGTTGTAGACGTTTCTTTATGTACTTTGGATATTAACCCCTTATCAGCTGTATGATTTGCAAATATTTTCTCCCATTCCATAGATTGCCTTTTCACTCTGTTGATTATGTCCTTTGATGCATAGAGGTTTAAAATTTTAATGTGGTCTAACTTATCTATTTTTGTTGTAATGGTTGTTGCCTGTGAACATTGATTTTTAAAGGCATGATGGTTTGGTTTAATTATATTGAAAGATTACTTTTAATTTATGACTTTCCCAATCAATGATATTTGGTTAAAATAAAAGATTATTACATAGAACTGGCCTTTAGTTTACTTACTTACTTATTTATTTATTTATTTTTGAGACAGAGTCTCCCTCTGTCGCCCAGGCTAGAGTCATCATAGCTCACTGCAACCTCCAACTCCCAGGCTCAAGTCATCCTCCTGCCTCAGCCTCCCGAGTAGCTAGGACTACAGGTATGCCCCACCATGCCCACTAATTTTCCTTTCCTTCCCCTTCCCCTTCCAGGCTCAAGTCATCCTCCTGCCTCAGCCTCCCGAGTAGCTGGGACTATAGGTACGCCCCACCATGCCCACTAATTTTCGTTGCCCTCCCCCTCCCCTCCCCTCCGTTTCCTTTCCTTTTCTTTTTTTGTAGAGATGGGGTCTTGCTCTTGCTCAGGCTGGTCTCAAACTCCTGGCCTCAAGCAATCCTCCCACCTCAGCCTCCCAGAGTGCTAGAATTATAGGTGTGAGCCATCACACTCAGCCAATATGCTGTTTACTATTCAATTCCCTACCTCAAACCATACTTGAACCCACAAACTGACAAGATCAGTTCAGCCATGATCAATGAAAAGACTCAATGCTGGTTTATTCTGTGGTAAGTGGAGAACTCCAGAACAAGCTGTAGCAGCCAAACATACAAAAATCAACCTCTTATATACCATATAGCTATAAGGGTCATTTGATTGGCAGGTAAGAGAAATTTCTTTGCTTTGAGTTAGACCAAAGCCAGCAGATTTAGAAACAGCCTGGCAAACACACTGAATGTAAGAAATTACAACAGACTAGCCGATTTTAATTTTTTTAAATGGGTGCTACTAGGTTTTTCTTCATTTCTTATTTCTACAAGTGATCTTTTTCTTGTAAATGAAGAAACCTGCAAAACCTCTCTGCTGGTCAAATTAACAAATTATTGTTAACAACTTCAAAAACAGATCTTTTTGGTTCTTAATGACTTCACAATTCAGTGCTCTGAATAAGAGAATAGATTTTTCTTTCCTCATCATTATGTAATTTTTTGGAATAACAATTATTCCAGTAGATGCTAAGTCAAAGCTTGAAATTAACCCAGAGATCTTTGAATTTGACCTACTAGAAAATGTATAATAAGAATCCTTTGGAATCCTTTTTTTCATTCTAATAGAAATAAGGTTATGATGCCTCTGGTAAGCATTTGGCTAAAATTTCTTCTGGGTTTCTACCTCTTAGCCTTATGCGAAAGAATGACACTTAGATCTTCCCTAAGAGACATGAGAAATTAAGCTTTAAGCCAAAATTTATGTGATAACCAAGATAGGAAAAATACTGTCAATAACCTTAGTTACCGATGAAAAGAAATTATTTGTATATTAAGTTGGAGTTTACAAGACAGCGATATATATCAAAAAACACCTGATAATTAATCATTAAGGAAGCATTCCCTCTACCCAGCTTCTTCACAATGAGCATGCTTGTATTCTTTCTCTGTATCAACCAGAATGGCTCATTTAATTGAGTTGAAGGGAAACAAGTTTGGTAACATTTAAATGACCATCTATAACTTAAAAGAACTGTTTCTTTTGGGAGGAAGTTGCTTTAATAAAACCATTTAAAGGAGATAAAAGAAATGTTATTTTATACTTCCTGGAGTTCTCTCATAATTTTAATGGCACTTGGTACTGGTACCCTTATAACAACATGCCCACTATTCCATGAGAGGGAAAAAAAGTTTCATTGTATTTTAAAGGATTGGGCTGGTTATTCAGCATATTCCTTTATATAAAATCAAAGTGAAATATTTACCAATCTGTAAGAATTGCCAAAATCTATCAAAATGAATGACAAACATAAGCACAAAACTGAAGGCTGAAATGTTGTTCAGTTGATATTTTCCTAAAAGATAAGGAACATTTTTATTTTTATTACTCAATATAGTTCCTTGAAGACTTGGGTGAAAACTGAACCAAAATTGGCCTTTCCACATCTTTTTAAAGCAATCCACCATTTAAAATCTTTCTGAGTCAGTAACTGGATTCTTAAAGCAATCCCATTTTTGAGATACCAATGAAGCATCTTAGAAAACCAGGATAAACTAATCCGACAAGACTGAAAAAGAATTAGAGAAAAACGATAACTACAGAAATGCTATAGGATATAATGAACAAACGTACCTCCTGGGCTGTGATCGGCATTCCTCTTCCCCACTGTCTGCCTCCTATATAGACAGAAAATGAAAAAAATAAATAAAACTTTAGGTCTCATGTCACAACATCACCAATGCAACTTTACTAAGCTTTACATGTGAGAATATCTCATTCATGTTGTGCACTTGAACTAAATTCTCTTCACAAAAAATGACTTCAACCAACCCAGAAGGTTGGTATCAATACAACTTATTCCTGGAGATAATTTAAACAATAGTCTACAAACAAATTTCACTGACAACAAAGTGCTACTCATTAAAAGAATTAACTCTGAAAACCAACTAAACATGTTGCTACTGTTATGCTACTTTCACTTCAAAATGAGTGGGCATTTCGGACCAACAAATCTCATCAAGATGACCTATATTGATTCTGATCCCCAAAGAACCACCTAAACAAAGAGCACCACTTAACAGACTGCTCATGATCAAATCACCATCACCATCAACATTATGGCTAGCATTTATTGAGTACTTATAACATGCCAGGCACTGTGCTCAATATTCCTTATAAACTCAGAAGGTTCATGGTACCATATTTTTTTTACTGATTCTAATATGATAACACAGGATAAATCAATGTGATTTTTTTTTTTTAGAAAAAGCAGTGAATCATGTAGCACAACCCATCCCCAGAGGCAACCTTGTTCTGATTTTTTTCCACCACAATTTTTTTCCATCAAAAATTAGTACATAATGTATGATTCCATTTGTGATTCCACTGTTCATTAAATGAGATAATATAATATGTAGTCTTTTATGTGATGCTGTTTTTACTTAGCATCATGTTTTTTATTTTCATCCATGTTGTTGCATTACACAATATTACACAATAGCTCATTCCTTTTTATTGCTGAGGATCTCATCATATGACTATATTACAGTTGGTTTATTCACTCTCCTATTGATGGATACATCTGGGATGTTTGAGTTTTTGTCTATCATGAATAAAGCTATTATATGAACTTTCTTTAGTGGGTTTTTTGGTTGACATACATTATTTCTCTTGGATCGCAGTGTAGATGTATAGTTTTATAGGAAATTGCCAGGCTTTTTTCCAAAGTGTTTGCAACACTTCATACCCTCTTCAACAATGTATGACAATCGCAAGTAAAGTCTAATTGGCAAATTTTTTCTTCTATGGTTATTTTTTTCTGGGTTCTCAGAAACCTTTGCCTACCCTCTAGTCTATCACATTTTCTTATAAAGGCTTTATGGTTTTATACATAAGGTCTACTATGATCCATCTTGAATTAATATTTGTATGCAGTGTGAGGTAGGGATAGAGGTTCACTTTTTCCCATATGAATATGCAGTTTTCAAATACCATTTGTTAAAAAGATTTTCTTTTCCCCATTGCAGGCGTGAGCCACTGCGCCTGGGCGAGAATCTGACTTTGATACTGACAACCCAAAATAAGTGACTGAGGTGAAGATCTCAATCAATGGAGGTTTATTAAGCCAAAGTTTGAGGATGCTCTTAAGAAAAACACAGACCACAGATGCATCTGTGATTGTTTTTCTGAAGTGGGATTTGGAAGCTCAGTTTTTAAAGGGGATCGGGGATAGGGAAAGAAAAAAAGAGGAGAGAGGTGAGCAGTGAGACAAATAGCTACATTCTTGTGAAGCCCAGGAAATCTATATTTTACATAAGATATGGCAAATGTTAGAACAGCAAAAGGGAATGAAGGAAGCATCAATTATGTAGATGTCCCTGGGTAGGTAGAAGAATGTCTGATCCTATCTTGTCTCTGTTCTGCAACTGAGAAGATAAACTTGTAATCAACATTATTAGTGTGGAACAGATTTTAGTTTTAGGAGCTAGACTTAGCTGGCAGGCCCAAAGTTACAATTTGCATATCCTTGCTTATGGGAGGCCAGCAAGGAATTTCCTTATGAATGATCTGTGGGCATAATCCTTTAGATACCTAGGCCTTTTACCTTTCCATGGAGATATGGCTAATGCATAATGTTAGCAACAACTATTCATCTGGAAGAGGGTATTGCATGACTCAGCCTCCAGGCTTGACCTTCCCTTTTGCATAAGGTGTTGAGGGGTAAGGGGGTAGTCCTGAGATTTTTATTTTCCTTTATAATACCATATCCCAAGAAGGAGGATGGGAGGGAACTGAAGAAGAAAGACTTTTTTCATGGCTTATAATAAAATTATATCCTTGGCACCTTTCTTCTATGACTTCTATATTTTAAAGTAGTACTGACAAGTGGAAAATTCCTTTGACACACAAAAATCAGAGAAATGTTTTTAACACAAGATCCCCAAATAATTTTTTCTCTTTTCTTAATGTTTCAATAGACAGGCAAATGAATGATTTGCTTCCCCTTCTGTTTTGGAAAAGAAACTTAAAAAAAAAAAAAGCCCTTAGTATATCTAGGCACAGTAAGTCTTAGCATAAAATGGATTTAAAAGGAATAAAGAAAATATTCAATTATGTTAATTTCAGCAGAATTCACTGCCAAAAATTGCAAAGATATAACACTGCTTATTCAATAAGAGCAACTATCATGTAATGCAGTTATCTTGAATAGTGGCATTCAAATGGTAGCAGAGGATAGAATGCTTACCATTATATTCTAACAAGTGCAAACACCAGATATGACTACCTACTTACTTTGTCAAGTAACTTCACACATTGTTACTAAAAAATGCCAAATAGCCAATCAACCTGTTCAGAACATTAGAAATTACCAGGAGGAAAGTATAGGGATAGCTCTTAGTCTCTTACTAGGTAGAATAATTTCTGTTATATAAGGAAGAGATCTAATTAAATAAATGACTAAATACATTTTTGTTGGCTTTTTTAATAGTCTGATTTCCAGAACCCTATAGTTAAATAGCTTTTATTTAAAAAGTATAATTACTTCTTGATGTTCTTAAGAAAAATTTGACCCAGAAACAATATGAGACCCTAGATGTGCATTTAATTTTAGGGTGTTCAGGAACTATTACTTGAAAGATTAATGCATTCTTATTAATGCATTAATCTGAGCAAAAAAGTAGGTCACTAAGCAGAAGATGTTTGAGAAAAAAATGTAAGCACTCAAATCATATTTTCTGACTAGTAGGATGAGGGGAAAGAAGTGTTGCCAGTCTTGAAAAACACTGGGCTAGATAGAGTGTTAAGCAGTACTTTCCTAAATCGTATCATTCAAGATTCTTTACGCTTTCCATTTGCTCCAATACAAGTGGACTCATTTATCATTCTCCAAAGATACCTATTGACTTCCTTTGTCCATGCTGTTGTATCAACCTAGAAAGCCCTTCTCCTATATTCTTTCCCACCCTTTAAAACTGGTTTCAAATGTTAATTACATTTCTTTTATTACCTGACTGATGCTGTCTCCCTCAAAACCTGACAGTTATTGTGCATCATCCTCATGGCACTTACCCAGTTTTGTTTCTGGGTTACAGTTGGGTACTTCTTTTATCTCCATCATTAGACTATAATCTCCTTAAGGGAAGGAACCATATCTCATTTCCTTTTCATCTCTGTGTTTAGCACAATGCCCTATGACATTTGATAAAGTGTCAAATGAATGCATGATCAGAACAGCTAACTAATGCCATGTGAACACTTGGAGCTAACCCCAGCTGTGCATTTTCAGCTAGTGAGGACTCGTTGCCAGTTACATTTTAGCCTTAGCAGGTTAAAAGAATGGTTTTTGTTGCTCAGGAGGTGGCCTGTGTCTAAGATCTGGAATTAATATCTTAGGCTTTCCCTTTGGTTAAGCAGACAGAATCATTCACTTGCTCTCAATTATATATTCATTCATTCATTCAACATTCATTGACTATTATGTTTTAGGTACTAGGCACTATGAATTAAAAGCAAGCAGAATTGTCTTTATCCTTGGATAGTTCACATTGCAGTGGGGGAGACAGTTACATAAAACAGAAATGATATATGTCATTTAGGCTATAGCAGAGGGATGTACAAAATGCTATGGAAGCAATAAAAGAGGAAGTGATTAACTGTGGAGTTGGGGAATGCTTCACACAAGTTAATTTTTAGGCTGGGCTTGAACTAGTGGGCTTTTGTCAGATGGAAAATAAGAGTATTTCAGTCAGAAAGGCTGGCAAAAGGAAAAGAAAAAGGCAAAGGAATAAAAAAGATTCTGATAAGTTTGGGCAACAATGAGCAGCTGTGGATTGCTGGAGCAAAGATACAGGTATTGGGGGTTAAGGCTATTAAGTAATATTGCTGTTGTGAGTCCATAATGGTAGGAATTCCAAGATAACAGTACTATGATCAGAAAAGATGATTGTGAATTATCCATTAACTAAATATCAGATTATCCATCAGTCATTTCAGCCCTTAGAAAAAAACTAATTGTGGGAGGTATCTGTCAGACAAGAAAAAGGAATCTAGTAGTCTTTCTAAGAGGGGGTATAAGTTTTGAAACCAGAAGAGATAATGCCGCACTTCTGGCTTTTGAAAAAAAGCAGATGTAAAACACACAGGCTTGAGTAGGAAGTAAGGGCACCATGCCTTCCACTTGCCTATTTGTAAGAGAAGGTTCAGATTGTCTCCTAGAAACAGAGACAAGGAAGATGAGAATGTCACCAGCTGTTTGGGTTATCCATTGCTTTATAACAAATTACTGCTTCATTATATTTCATGATTTTGTGGGTCAGAAATTCAAGCAGTGCTTAGCTAGGTGATTCTTCAGTTCTAAATGGTATTGCTAGGGGTCACTCAATGCTACTCAGATGGTATTTAGCCAGCAGATGGGCTGGTATGAAGGGTCCAGTAAGATTCACTCACATGTCTAATATCTTAGCCTGTATAGTTGTAAAGCTGGGCTCAACTGGAAATGTCAACTGGAGTGCCTAAATGTGATCTCTAATATATCTTGGGCCTCCTCAAAGCATGGTGTCCTCAAGGTTGGTCTTGCATAACAGCTCAGGGCTCCAAAAGGGCTAGTCCTCCTAAATGCTAGGCTCAGACTTGGCATAGTGTCATTTCTGCCATACTTTATTGGTATATAGATAAAGGTCAACCCAGATTCTAGGGGAGAGGAATTAGATTCTATCTCTTAATGGGAGAAGTAGCAAAGAATTTTCAGCCATCTTCAATCAACCCTACCAATCCTGGTGACTAGCTAATTGAATATGTAGGCAAAATGAACAGAACAGAAAAAGGTAGTTAATGATCATAAATGAAGTAGAGCTTGTAAAGGCTAGGGCCATGGAGATATCCAAGAGAGTAAAGGAACTGACTCTCAGGTCAGTGCAAGGTACACCGAAGGCTGTAGGGAAGCTGAGGACAAGAAAGGACCTGCAAGTGCAGCAGTACAGATACAAAGTATGGTCCAGGACCAGAGTGAATAACCTGGGCCTCAGACTGCCTGAGAAGCTGGTTTGGAAGAGGCTTAGAACCCATCAAATCAGCAGTTCCAATATACTATGACTTTGTTTTAAAGTGTAATTTACATCAAGGTGTATGGTATCGGCTATGATAAGAAATCAAAACAGAAATTCAACTTAATCATGTTTTACAGAGGTATAGCATGCATTAAAGTAAATATAAGGAAGCCAAAGCATTCTGCAATACTTACAATTGAAATCAAAGTTACAGCATGCTCTGATTATGACAGAGTTTAAGAAACCCTAAATAAACAAACTTTCCTACTTGTAATTTCAAGCAACAGAAAACCTCTGTGAGACACCCACTATTTCTCAAGCATTTATTACAAACTCCTTTAAAATACAAATGTGTATGAATCATAGTTGGGATGGTCAATGAGCTACTTCCTCAGTGATGAGAAAGCAAGCTGATTAGAATTTTGCTGAAATAGCTTTGATTCTAAAGAACAAAAAGTCTTTAGTCAACAGCTCATTTAAGAGACATCATAGTCTAGTCAATACCCTAAAGAAAACCTGAGCTTTGGGTATGGAGCTGTCGCTGGATGTCTTTTGTCTAGAATCCTTATTCCACTTAAAAAATTATTTATGAACTAACATCCAGACCATGAGAAAAAAAATTATTTACTGTGTGCAATTTAACTCCCCTACTTGTGATAATTTCAGAGGTGTCATACTATCTTTTCTATCACCAGAGATCCGATTTCTTGGTTTTAAAAGGCAACAAGTCATATTATGTTCTAAACTTGTCACATCTGACAGGTATGCAATATGAAAACTTAACAAGTCATTGGTTCTTACCCCTGGCTCCCTTTCAGAACATTTTTAGAAACAAAAAGATCCAGGCCTCCTGCCTACAGGTTCTTATTCTCTAGCTCTGAAGTGGGACCAAAGGTGTGCTGGAGCTGGCCAGACTATTAGATTTAACAATCAGTAAGATTTTTAGGAATTTTTATGAGACCCACATTGGTAGCTTAAAATTAGCCATGGTGGAAGTGTTTATCAGTGAAATCAGCAAATGCTACAAATCAGTCCTTTCCCAGAGAACAAATTTTAAACATTGACCAGCACACCAGGAATCTGTACATTTAAAAAGCTTGGTAAATAACTATTAATAATAAGCAGTTAAGATTAAAAACCTTTGTCTTAAAGATTTGGAAAAGCAACATCAAAAAGCTGAGAGTACATATAGCCTCTTTCCTCTCAAGATAACTGTGTTACATATCAAGAATTTCAGTGTGATCATGGAAACTCAGCTCTCCAAAAAGATCTAATTATTTCCCTTTTTAGACTGTAAGCTCTGTAGGGCAGGACTATGTTTACATAGTGCCAGGCTTATAGAATATGCTCAATAGATATTAGATGAATTAACAAATATGGTTCAAGGTATAACCAGTAAATGGCAAAACTAGAAATAAACTTTAGGCTAACTTCATTATATCATATACATCATTTCCATTAAATTATTAGTCATATACTTGGTTTGTCAATCCAAGATTAGTACTGCAGTCATCGTAAGACAGTAACAAGACTCTGCCTCTGTGCTATTCTCTGGTTCTCCAGAACCAGAAAAATCAAGAAAAGTCTTGTCATGATTATTATCTCATTTGAACCACCCTAGAATGAATGCCATATAGATATGATTAGAGCCTTATTTTTTTAGCTGATGAAATGCCTTACAGAAGGGAGAGAATTTGCTCAAAGTAACCTAAGAGTAAACAGCAGAGTTAGGATTCTGTCTGGTAAGGTGGAATACATGTTCTGCCAGAACAAGTTGCTCCTCTTTCATTAAAGGAATGCTCCAAGTGCACTGATGGGGGCCTGATCCTAAGACTCTGTCTTTGAGTTATCTCCCTGTCCAGACTCTGCTCCTTTCTACTCAAGTGAAATTCTAGCTCCCTCTCTCTGCAGATCCCACATGTGGTCTACTTACCTCATTGTAGCCTGAACCCTCGATATGGACATATGGTCATATGTTCAGCCAGGACATAGTGATACAGCTGTACTAATTATCAAAATGTTGAAATATTTCTATACCAATCTTAAATAGTGGCTGCCTAGAGACCCTCTGAATGCTTCATGATCCAGTAACAACCAGGCTAATGCCTGGCACAGTAGAGGGCTTCCAGGTCTTGCTCCCACCTTTTCTGATTGGTGGATGGCTGTGCCATACTAGTTGTTAAATATTTTGAATATCTCCTCCTCTACCTATAGTCATACCTTTTCTGTTCTCTAAACTTTGGTTTAAAATTCTTAATTCTGGTCTTAGCTTCACCCTAGTGATAGTGCCTATATACCCCTTTTGCCTGTATCATCTATTCTCTTGTTTTTCTGTCCCACTAGCTATACCCCAATTACTTAACCTGGCTTCTGGTTTTAGTACCAGTCCTGTGCTACACATTATTTCTATGCCTACGCAAGAAATTTAAACAATAAAAGGCACTGATAACATCTGAGGGAGGCTAAATAAAGTCCATTATGTTTCTTTTAGCACTAAACATTCTAATTGTTTATGGATATAAAGAATTAGATTAGGACTAACCAAGTCTACAAACTGAAACATTATCCAGAGATAAGTACAAAGAACACATACAGAAGAGTAATGAAGAAACATTTGTTACTTATCAAATGTTCCTAAACTAACAGCACGATTTTATCAAACTTTCTAAAATCATTTTCAAACTAGGGAGTAGAGAAATACAGGTAATGGCTCTGACCAAAAAGAAATTAGAATATTTAAGATGTAGGTACACTGCTAAGACAGTTTTCATTAGGGGAAACAAATTGCTACTATATTAATATGCATATTTAAATGTAGACAGTTAGGTTTTCAGTCATCCATAGGGGAAAAGATAGAGTCAGGATACTGGATATCTTTGAATGGCAAATAATCAACATATTCATTGAAAGCTGCTAGAGTCCAGAGGGGACACAGAAAAGTGTGAGACATTACCATACTTAAGGAGTTCATCTGTCTGAAGAGGTAAGGTTGTTATACTTGAAATGTTGATCAAAAAAATACAGTGTAAATGTATGGCACAGGAAGTACATGTCACAGGAATTCAGAAGAGAGCTATTACTGTGGGTACAGTGTTTACAAGAATAAGTGGGCTTTGAGTCCAGTCTTGAAGAGGTACAGAGACTGACAGGGCATTTGAGACAAGAGCAAGAGGAAAGAACAACAGAAATACATTTGACACCTTAAAGTGGCAGTGAGCTGACTAGATGAGTTGAAACCCATGGCCTCCCTTGAGGTAAGCTGCAAAG
The DNA here is from genome assembly GCA_963574435.1 of Cheirogaleus major. Classification (NCBI taxonomy): domain Eukaryota; kingdom Metazoa; phylum Chordata; class Mammalia; order Primates; family Cheirogaleidae; genus Cheirogaleus; species Cheirogaleus major. The sequence goes on along the minus strand of CAUYPO010115359.1, from coordinate 567 downwards.
ATAAATTGCAGGGGACAGGGAAGGTATTTATCAGCATCTGATTCTATGCAGTAGCCAGGGAAGGTATTTATCAGCATCTTATAAAATGGAATAAAATTATAAATATGTTGGTGGCAATAAAAAATTCTTTAAGGAAACAGGCTAAAATTTGGAAAGTCAATCAAGAAAAATTAGGTACTTTTTCCTAAAGCCAGAAGACACTGGTTAATTTAACCATGGATGGCCACAAGAGGGCAGACAAGTCAAAGCTCACTGTGGCTGAGCTGGAGAAAGCAGTGCATACACAGAAAATAGTAAGAGAAAATATTATCTGTTGTTTAAAGACCATTTTCAGTGCCTTTAAACTTGGACAGAGCCTTTGGCTAGCAGACCAGCCTTTCACAGAATATCTTTCTGTGATATAAAATGCTTCTTTTTTTTTTCTTTTTCTTTTTTTTTTTTATTTCAGCATATTATGGGGGTACAAATATTACGGTTATATATATTCCCCGCGCCCCCCTCCCCCCTCGAGGCAGAGCCTCAAGCATAACCACACCCCATACGTTGCACATCTTACTCATTATGTTT
>CAUYPO010115356.1:0-10078 GCA_963574435.1 Cheirogaleus major | reverse complement strand
AATTTTTCTTTTCTCCCATTTCAGTCTGTCTGTTTACTCTCTTGGAGAGTTCCTTGACTTTTTATCCCCTCCCATGTAGTGAAATTTTAATTTTAGTTATCGAGTTTTTAATTTCTAACTCTTGTTCTCTTCTTATTTTTTTGATAATGTATAACAGTCTTTTCTTGTTTCATGGATACAGTATCTTCACTTATATCTCTGATGATACTCATTATAGTTATTTTAAACTTTTCTTTGGTGCATGTATAATAATATTTTATAGACAACACATTTTTTATTAAATGTTTTCTGTATATATTTCTGCCTCAAGGATCTGTTACCCAAAATTTTGCTAGTATATATGATAAAATTTCTTTGTGAAATAATTTAAAATACCATTTTGCTAGTAATACAGTAGCATAAAGATTTCTGTAAACACTAAGATAAAGGCTAATATATAATTTAAAAGAAGTTTATGATTTTCTGATATTCTTTGGGCTGGAGTTCTCTTTCCTCAGGTTCAAGTCTACTTATTTTAGGGATAGGGTTTGACAGTTATGGAAATGAAAATTTACTTTACACTGAATACTTGCTACAGCGAAATTTATAAACATATCTTTAATACCAAACATATTTTCCCTTCTACCCTCAAGAAACAGGAATTCACTTGACATCTTTTAGATAGGGTATTTCGTAGAAGTTCATTTTTATAAATTTTCCTATTTATAATTAAGAAGAAATGCCTCTTGTAGAAATTGGTTTTCTATCTAGTTTGCTGCCTAGTTTTCTATCTAGTTTGGTACCTTTTGTACTATGTTGTTTGGTAATGGGGTGTTTTCTGTCCTTGGGAGGAATCAAAAACAAAATGACTTTTATATTCCTTTGATTTTGAAAAAAATTCTGAATAACTTGATTAATCCTTTGCTTTGTTAGTGTTCTCCACTAACCAAAAAATCAATTACGTTACAACAACAATAAAAGATTGTATCCCAGTAGGTTAAAAAAATCTATTATAGTAAATAGGTTAAAAAAATGTTATTGTTGGAATGGATAAGGAGTACTTTCTGTCAAAGCATTGGGTTGAGGAAGACAATAGGACAAATGCTCTTTTAAACACACCAATTTTGTGATGAACTCAAATTGCAGTTTTTACTTCAATGATTTTAATGAATATATTTGATCCAAAATGTTTAAAATCTAGGCTGTGGTCATTAAATAAATTACCTTACTGGTATTTTGAAGAATAAACATTAGTACTGACTTGGAAAGATATTCTGGGGAACGAAATAGAAAGTAAACTAGGAAAAAGAAACACTTATTTTTTGTTTTCTTTTGAATATTTTAGTATCATGGTGTGGTCACCAGAAAAATCTTACACTTCTTCAGAACCTGTTATTTCAGCTCAAGAACGGGAGACTCAGGTAAGGCAACAGTAAAAAGGCAATTATTTTATGAGAGGTTAGTGACGATTCTATGCATGCTTAAAATTCTGTGGCCAGTATTTTAAAAATTGTTCTTTGGCTAGGAGTCTGAGGTAGAGTTCAGTTTATTCATCTTAAGGGAAAATGTGACATGTGAAGCTCTAAAAATAAAGGTTTGGATCCAAGTATGTTTTAAAAAGTGTTGAGTTGTTTCTTTGTTTCTGGTTCAGACTGTGTTATATGGCAAATTGGTAGACGCTCGGCAGAAACATGGCGATAAAATGGATGTTCCTCCAGCTATTCTAGCAACAAACAAGATACTGGTGGACATGGCCAAAATGAGGTAAGCTATCTTTTGTGTGTGTTCCAATTTATTTTCTTGTAACATAGGGCCATGGCTTTAACTTATGTCTGTGAGATGACTTTGAAATCTCTCATGCTGCTGTGCTCATCTCTTTGCTGAGTGTTAGCCCCATATCTCTACATGTATGAAAGCCAGCTATATTTTCAGCAGTCAGATTCAGTATATATATATAAAATCTAACCATTATCTACCCACCCTCCATACATGTGGTTTACCCAAGTGCCAAAACTCCTTTTTTTGAATTCTCTATTTTTGTTAGTTGTACCACCATATTCCTAATCAGAGGTTCCTAATTTTTAAGACTTCTCATTATTTTCACTCCTCTAACGTATATTCCCTTCTTCCTCTCATTTTGTTTTCAGATCTTTTTGTTTAAATGTTCCTCGTGTATCTTATGCCTTCCTCGTTTTTAGTGACACCGCGTTGAGACCATTTTCCCTTGGCCTGTTGCAAAAGCCTTTTAACTGTTCACTCATTCTCTCTCTGTTTCATCTGATACATGAGTATCAAATTAATCTTTCTTTATCATGTACTTCTGCTTAAATTGTTTCTCACAGTCTTAACTTCTTTAAGCTTAGAATTCAAGGCCCCTCCTTTTATGGACTTAAACCTGCTTTTCCATCTGTGTCACAGAATTTGGAATAGTTTTGTTTACCATTGTCAAAGGCCCTTTTCACCTTCCAGGCATTTATTTGCAGTGTTGCTTCTTCCTCATTTCCTTGATTTCTCAAAACTCCTCTTAAGAAATCCTTCAAGATTTAGCTTTATTGCTGTTTTCTTCCACGAAGTCTTCCATGGTTTTATCAGCAAAGTAATTCCTTTCTCTTGAATTTACAAAGGATTTTTAGATGAATTCTAAAGATGCTTCTATGGCATTTATCACACAGTGCTGCATTTTATTTTTTTGTAATTAGTGATAAACATGTATTATTGTATATTCTAGATTTTGAACTCTCAGAATAAAGGTCTTAGTTCCGCATCTCTTTGTGTTTCCCACAGCACCTAGCACAATTCCTAATAAACCCTAAGTAGTCTTTAAATATTTAGAAGAAATTATTTCCAGAGAATAGTTACTTGGTAATTATATTCTTTCTTGCAAAAATTTTTTTCTGGTAATTATATGCTTCTTTTTAAAAAATTGTTTCTGTCACTAAATTTCACCCAATGCTACTTTAGTGCAGACTATTCCAGTGACATCACACAGTGTTTATATCGTACAAGTTATTTTGTTAAAAATAAATATTCTAAGATTATGCTTTAATATTTAGAGAAGATGTTTAAGCAAAAAGTAATCATTAGATTGGCAGACTTTTAGAAAGAAGACATCATACAGTCTCTTGGATACTGGACACAATCGGAAATAACAATAAGAAATATTGAGCTAAAAGACTGAAGTACAGTTAGCAAGTTTACTGTTACAGGTAACTACTTTGTAGGAGAAAATAATAAATGAGACTTTCTTCCAAGAGTTTTGTAGCCTCTTAGTTGTCCCCTGTTAGCCTCATAGCTTTCCTTTTCATTTCTATAAAAAAAATAATAAAATCAGTAATAGAGTGGAACATTTGATGTTAGCCTGTTCCTTTATGATAATGGCCTGTTTACCAGTTAGTACTGTGTTTCTCTGGTGAAGGAGGCGGTAGTGTTTTTATTCATAAATTGTTAAAACAGCAAGTCTTTAAATGGTGGAAAGCAAAGAAATTATAAAACTTGATTACTTGTATTATATATTGGTTTTGGTTGTTGGAAAAAATGTACATTTATTGAGATTGAGTTTCAGTATGAAGCTGAACATCAGCCTTGTTGCTGGAGTGATACGGTTTCAGTGGTTTCTTGACCTTTTTTGTTTTTTTAAACACAGACCAACTACGGTGGAAAATCTAAAAAAGATCGATGGTGTTTCTGAAGGCAAAGCTACTATGTTGACCCCTCTGTTGGAAGTCATCAAACATTTCTGTGAAGTGAATAATGTTCAGGTAAAATATTGTGATTTTCAGGAACTCTTAGAGAGTTAGCATTTTTTTACCATTTCAGAGGCACCCTTCAAAAGCAACATTTTCTCCTTTTATTTACATTTCCATACTAGACACTTAGAAAATGAATTCAGATGGTTTCTACAGTAAATCTGTTGTGAAAACATGTCAGTGATCTACTTTTAAAGATGATACTAAAGGAGTTGTCCAGGCTGCTCATGTCTTTCTATTTCATTGGGAGGTTTTGTTTTTAAATTTGAATGAGGGCCAGGAACGGTGTCTTACAACCTATAATCCCAGCACTTTGCTGAGGCCGAGGTGGCAGGATCGCTGGAGACTAGGAGTTTGAGACCTCCTGGGCAACATAGTGAGATACTTTCTCTAAAAAAATTTTTTAAAAATTAGCATGGAGGCGTGCACCTGTAGTCCCACCTACTCAGGAAGCTGAGGCAGGAGGATTGCTTGAGCCCCGGACTTTGAGGCTGCAGTGAGCTAAGATTGTGCCACTGCACTCTAGCCAACGGAACAGAGTGAGATCCTGTCTCAAAAAAAAAAATGCATACTATATTTTAGGTTGATAAATTCCAACTTTTACTTTGAAATGTGGTAGTTAGAAATTAAAGCTGCAAAGTTATCCTTGCTATTAGTTGGTAAGGAGCTCAGCTACCAGCTACTTTCTGTTGCTTTATTTTTTGGCATATTCTCTAATTAGCCTCCCCTTTCAGTAATGCTGTCTTTTGATATTAAATAGATTTCATGTTATTCTCTTCAGTCTTAGTAGTGTTTCCTTCATATCCTTTTATTACTTCCTACCCCACCATAAATGACCATTTGCATAAGGATTCTTTGGGTTTTTCTTTAAACTCTATGTGCAGACTATGCTGTGTCCTCCAGCACAGAAGGCAAGGCAGTGTGTGGTAGTGGGAAGACTACTGGACTCAGAGTCAGGGAATCAGGATCTTAGCTCTTCTCTATGTAGTTTGCCTGGCAGGCCTGAACATCTTTAACTTCTTTGGGTCTCCATTTCTTTACCTACACAATGGAAATGATTCTTCCTTCCCCCAATCAAGGAAATAAGGATGACATTAGAAAGATAAAAGACATGAGACAACCTATGGAAAGCTGGAAGAATTAAATGCATTCAAGAGAGTATTATGGGATTGCTTTTTACTTCTAAGAATCTCCAGTTAAGCTTTGCGCAGGCAGAGTTGGATTGTGCTTTAGAAAAATCTTTCTCTAAGTGGAAAACCCTTCTGCTTTTTGTATAATATGTAGCATTTCCCTCTTTTACTATAGAGTATCTTTGGCAACTTTAAAGTTTCTTTTTTTATACTCTTATACAAGACATCATTTGAAAATTCCTTATATTCCATGTGGATATTTTGAAAATGAAATTATAATGTCTGAATGATTTGATAAATAATACCATACCTACCATCGGTAATTGAATAAGTACCTTGTCTTCATATACTTGATGGTACTATCTTCTTTCTTAAATTAGTGGTATTATTTAACAGTGAATGGATTATCCCTCCCAACTTCCCTTCAGGAGTGGAAACTGAGGTAGGGCAGAAGATAAATGCTCCAAAGAGTAGGTATGAAACCGTTACAAACCTTCTGGGTAGAGAAGATAACTCATTTCTCTGATGAAGAATTATTCCTGTATTATTCTGCAAATTGAAACCATTTATTAAAGAAATTAACAAACACTAATTTATTAAGCCCCAGTTTTACCAGTTTCATTGGCTTTTAATATATTTTTTTAAATTTTGAAGTAACATTTAAATACTATCACACATATTGGCAAATCCATACAGATTTTAGGATTTTGGGGACAAAAAGATGATGTCATCTATAAACGTCCAACTTTAGTAATATCCAAAATACTCAGCAAACTAATTCAAAGTAATCTGAAGATGACAGGGCCAGAATGTGATAATAGTGAGCAAAAATCTAATCAAATTATATTCTATGTAGATAAAAGACTACCTGTACCCCATAAATATGTACAGGTATTATGTATCAAAAAAATTTAGGGATGGGCATAGGGGAGTTGGTGAATGTGTGAAGGTATTGATGAAACAAGACTGGCTATGAATGACAATTGTTGAAACTAGGTGGTACATGCATGGGGGCTCATTTTACCATTTTCTTGACTTTTGTGGGGAATATCAAACATATTCAAAGCTTTAAAAAATAAAAACATAAAGAGTGAACAGAGAGTAGTCTGTTATGGAAACATATGAATAAGTAAGGCATAAGGACAAAAGTAAGCAAAGCTACTTTAAGCACCATTCAGATGAGAAGATGTTTTGGCTAACTAGATTTAAATATTATACTTTAATTGCCAAGGAGAATGCCTCAACCTACTTTTATAATTAAGAGATGACTTAAGTCACTATCAGAAGTTCCCTTGTTATATTCCAAGCTTACTAAGACAGAATGCACTGGTTGGGCCAAGTGAAACTTTCCAGTTACATGCCTCACTGTAAATTACTGTATTTGCTTTCTAGTATATACACGTATATTTATACACACACACATACATACATGAGGGCTGTCTAGCTATTGTTAATATAACAAGAATGGTTACATGGCTGCTACTTTCTGGATAGTCCTTTATATGGATATGATCTGTTTCCTTATGATATGTTAGCAGAATTTGTAGTGATAGTACCTAAATTTGAATATAAATTCAATTTATTCACTCATTCAATATTCACTTCCAGGGGATTAGGATACTAATTTACAGTGGTTCATATTATAATTTTTTTTTTTCCCCCCTGAGAGACAGAGTCTGTCTCTGTCTCTGTCATTCTGTCTCCCAGGCTAGTGGCCCCACTAAAGCTCACATCGTAACCTCGAATTCCTGGGCTTAAGTGATCTTCCTGTTTTGGCTGGGACTACAGGTGTAGTCCTAAGTAGCTGGGACTACAGGTGTAAGCCACAATGCCTGGCTAATTAAAGAAAATTATTTTTAGATACTGGGTCTTGCTATGTTGCCCAGGCTGGTCTCAAACTCCTGGCCATTTCTCCTGCTGTGGCCTCTCCAAGTGCTAGGGTTATAGGCATTTGAGCTATTGCTCCCAGCCTATAGTTCCTTTTTTATTCCTTCTTATTAGCTAAAGAGAAGACTACAAAATGTTTTTTATTACAAATATTTTATTAAAAGTTTATGTTGTCTAGCATTATTCTACCTTTTTAAATTAATATATTAAAAAATCCAACTGTTTTTGAGCTCCTTTAAAAAGGGAATTCTTTGTTACTGAGAGATTTTATGTATATTATTTTTTCCCTAATGGCTAAGGATCATATTTGTATGCTATTATTATATTGATATTGTTGATCATTTGTGCTATATTTAAAATTCTGTAGACAGACCTCTTTTCAAGTGCCAAACCTCAGGAAGAACAGAAGAAAAAATACTCATTTTCAAATTCTCTGATGATCACTTATTCTTTATTCCAAAAAGAGAAGATGTCTTTGGTAAGTGTTACACTCAAGTTACAGAGAATTTTTTTTTTTTTAGTTTATTTATGCTTGTGTTTTACCAGCTTTTTAATATTAAAGCTGGAACTTGGGATCTGTTTCTTCTAATTCTACAATACATCTCATTTTATCTTTAAAACAGAATGTTGTTTCCTTTTTCTGTTAAGCCTACCTCTGTCAATTAAGTAATAGCAGTAAATATAGTTTGACCATGATTATCTTATAGAGGCTGTATCAGGGGTACTGATAAACACAATTTATAGCTCAGGGATATTACAGCAGCCATATTTTAAAACTCAATTTTTAAAAAACAAGACTAGTTAAAAAACAATTGGTATATGTGCTGCTAAGAAACAATCTTGAAGATAACATTAAGTTAAAAAAAGATGCAAAACAGTGAAAAACAAACAAATGTATATGTACGTATATATGCATGCTTATATATTCACATCTTCATGCATATGTATAAAAAATACATATGGAAATCCAAAACACTGGAAATAAGTTTTAAAAAAAACTCTTCATTCTGTATCCTTTAGTATTATTATTTTTTAACTATGCCTAATGTTCTTTGAAAAAAAATCTAATTACTATAAAAAATGACCATACTTAAGGCTATTGAGGTTTTTTGTATACAAAATAGAGAGTATATCTTAATGGAATAGAGGCAGAGTAAGACTTCCAGCTAAAGCTAACTAATTTGAATTCCCATCCTCTGTTATTAAATTAATTTGGAACAGGTTATATGATCCAATGCTGGCTTTTTCTGTTCTCTGTGCCTCTATGCACTATGCTACATTACACATTCTTTATTCAGATGAGGTTCAAAATAAATAAGAATAGAAAGGCCATAGCTTATCTTACTCACTGAATGTTCTAATTAGATACTCAAATTTTTTAACATTCCTTACAAGGGCCATTACCCAAGAAATCATGTAATTCCATAATACTATTTTTGAAATAAAACACGTGATAAATAGGAATGTTAAGTTCAATGTCTTATGTAAATAATAACTTACATGTATATGTTAAATGTATGCGTATGCACACAACTTGACCATGCGTGTATGGTAGAACTGAATAGAGTTACTAAGAAAATTTGGTATTGGCTCCAAATTTTCTGAATAAAGTACATACTAATACTCAGCCATAATATGAGGTTTCATATGTTATATTGTATATTCATGGTTGAAGATGTGAAGAATAGTATATCTTCATTTGTGTCTTTTGGTATTATTTGGTTGTATTTTACTGTTAATATGACGGTGTAATTATCTGTACCTCCTGAGAGTTTGAGAGGATCTTGCCAGTTAACCACAAAATTAAACATGCCTAAGGACTAATTAATCAGGAGAAATAATACAGTTAGAGTAATATGATGCCTGGTATCAAATAACCTGGACATTATACACACATGGTGCACACTTTCTAGTAGAAAAGAGTAGACATTTAATGAAAGTAATTTAAAACCTACCTTTGAAGAATAAAAATAAGGCCTTAAATACTATTCTGTGAAACAGTGAACATTCACACAAATATGGTCTAAATTCAGACTTTTAAAACATGGTGGAAGAGAGTATCGTGAAATAAGTTAGAACTGAGTAAAAGAATGCTTTACCTAATACATAAAATGTATTTGGAGCCACATTTGTTTAAAAAGCTGTATAAATATGTAGCACTATCCTAAATTTAAACAATTCCTGTTAAGTTCAGTAGTGGGAAAATGGTGACAGCCTTTGTGAAATTGTAGTTATTGTTATGAGTAGAGCCAATTTAAAACACTTATTAAAACTTCAAGAACCTTTTATATAATGCATCCGGAGCCTCATGTTATCACTAAGCATTTTAGGATTCGCCTTCTTGGAAATTCATGTAACCAAAGCACCATTTGTTGTTCCAAGTATGTAGAATGTTGGACTATAGTTTACTATGTTTTCAAAAGGTTGTGACAGTTATTAGACTTATACAGAATGATTTTTCCCTGCCACTAATTGCTTTTTAAAGTGAATAATTAGAGAGGATGAGGATTGAATTGTTAGCTAAAGCTGGGTGGATTTTGTTTTATTCAATAGAGTATATAATAAGTACAAAAATTAGATCCTGTGGAGGTCTGTAATGTGGGTAGTATTAAAGAAATTATTAAAATGAAAAAATTAAGTAAAGGTTTAGTCCATTGTTTATTTCTCAGTGAACATTTACTACCTGAACATTTTGGGTGTTTTTTTCCCCATGAAGTACAGTAGAAACTTTTAAAAACTGACTGGTTCTTTTGCTGTTACTTCTCTAGAATAGAATAGCTGGGATCAGGATTCTGCCCCTCAAAACAGTTGGGATGCATTTATCCCAAGCGATGAAAGCCGGCTACCCCCTAGATTTGGAGCGAGCAGGACTGACTCCAGAGGTTCAGAAGATTATTGCTGATGTTATCCGAAACCCTCCCGTCAACTCAGGTGATAAGTGCCGCCCTTGTCTGCAGCTTTAATGACTTGAGTCATTACACCCAGATAAAGTAAACAAGCATGCGTTAATATTTTTCACTTCAACAGCATTGACCCTTCATGCTATTACAAAAACCTTACTTTGGTAATTCTTTTTTATTGTTTGAGAAAAACAATCTTTCTTCCCAGTAACACTCAGAGGAAATGATATTGAGCAATTCTTTTTTTTCCTTTACAACTTCCCCACCCATCCCAAAACACTGCACTTTAATTCTTTTCTAATTTCTATCCCATCACTTGCCAAAAAAATCACGTTTTTTCCCTCCACATTTATTCCCAGTGGCTTGCTGACTGAGTTTTCCCCTAACCTTCTGAGTCCTTGTCATTGGTTTCCCTTGAGTAGCTCTTCTAATCAGC
>CAUYPO010115342.1:0-38584 GCA_963574435.1 Cheirogaleus major | reverse complement strand
CTAACGACCATCTGGGGGCCCTGAACAAGTCCCCCTTCTCAAAGTCTTAGTTGCCTGAGCTGGAAAACAGGGAATAATAACAGAAAAGAAGCACCAGGCCCAGCACTGATTTGTCACAAATGCCACGTCAATAACTAAATGCAAAGTGGGACGTTGCCTGCAGAGGGCCAAAGGTGAAAGCCGAGAACACAGGGTGGTAGGTGTGCCGGCACAATTCTCTCAGGGGCAACCCGAACAAAAGTCCCAGCCCTCCTGCCTCTCCCACCTCAAGTGTATGCATGTCCGATGCTGCTCGGTGTTGAACAGCCAGCCATCCAAGCCACGGCAGGGAGCAGGGCGGATTTGCGTGGTTTGCGGGTGTGTGCGCGGTGCAAATGCTCCCACCGTGTCAATCGACCATGCACAGTCAGCTGTTACATGCCGACACTGAGGGGGCCACCAGGACTCATTAGGGGAGATGAGACACCTGGCATTCCTTCAGAGAGAGTCCTCAGAAGGCTGTGCTCCACCCCCCTCCACACCAGTGACAGAAATGGAAGCGGGGCTCCGGCAGGGACATTATACATGCATGTGTGGACACACCGAGCTCCAGGCGAGTGACCCATCAAGGCTGCCTCACGAAGGTCCCCCGGGGATCTGAGCTGCCAGGGCACAGGGGCTGGTGACTGACGCCCAGGGGGAGAAGTTCTGGGAGAGGATGCCTGAGCACAGGTGAGGGGGAGGGCCGTGGCAGGGACACACGGATGTCCGTCAACAGTGAGGTGAGACGGCGCCGGCTCATGCCGGGGACCACTGGTGGCTGCTAGACTCGCAGGGGGAGTCTGCCCTGCAAGAAAGAGGCTGGAGGTGGACAGGGGTGAAGCTTGGGGAGGGCATCACACACAGACACACAAAGGGGGCATCACCACACCATAGGGAGCTGCAGGGGCTGTCCCTGCAAGCGCCCTGAAGCACCCCGCAATGCACTCCGCAAACAAAGGCCTCAGCTTTGCAAACAGGATTCTGACACCAAATCTCACTGCACAGTCAAGTAGTCCTTTCAACAGCCCTCATTTTTCTTTCTCTTCCTTCTCCAACCCTGGAGGACCAGAGGCAAAGGTCAGTGGCAAGGACGAAGTGCAAGGCCCTGAGGCAGGGAGCCAGCCACGGCCCCAGTGGAGTTTTCGATTCTGAGACAGGCTCAAGATGCAAAGAATCTTGAAATAGGGTGAAAAATGGGCTTTTTAAAATTAGACTTATCTGGGCCAGGCACGGTGGCTCAGGGCTGTAATCCTAGTACTCTGGGAGGCTGAGGCAGGAGGATTGCCTGAGCTCAGGAGGTCAAGACCAGCCTGAGCAAGAGCAAGACCTCGTCTCTACTAAAAATAGAAAAATCAGCTGGGGATGGTGGCACACGCCTATAGTCCCACTACTTGGGAGACTGAGCCCAGGAGTTTGAGGTTGCTGTGAGCTACGATGATGCCATGGCACTCCAGCCCACGCAACAGAGTGAGACTCTGTCTCAAAAAAACAAAACAAAAAAAACAAACTTATCTGGACTTCTCAATATATTTGCAAATTAGACTGTTCATTGTCATCTGGAAGCGATGGGGAAAGTTTGGCACCTGGGAAGACTTGGGACGGGAATGGAAAAGTGTTATTAGACTTGAGCAGTGAGTTTGGGGGAAATAAAGTTGCACCTGCATCGTACCCTACTGAGTCCAGCTCGTTCCAAAAACACAAGCAAACCCAGTTTCTCCCACGTAGGGTGGATGGCCCTGGCAGGAAAACCTGTCACAAAGCCAGGCAGGAGCAGGTAGGTGTCAGAACCAATCGGGCCAAGACCTAGCAACAGCTCACCCAATCTCTGCAAGAGACAGGGAAACAAGAGGCAAAAGAAGTGAGTGTTGTCGTCCAAGGTCAGGGACAGGACCAAGAAGTCCACAACAGTGAGAAGCACCAGATGGACAAACACCAAGGGACAGAATGGTCTAGAGAGGGCCAGTGGTCCAGGTCAGCACCAAACCCACCCTGCCCGGGCTATAGCTCCCCTGGGGCCGGCAAAGGTAACGAGTGAAAACACTTGGCCGTGAGACTGGCTGGCCACCAGGGCAGGTTCGACAACCTCAGAAGCAGAAGCATTTGCCTATAGGCCAGTGGCTGGAGGAAATGTCTAGCTCTATGCAATTCTAAGTTCATGGGTGAGTTCCCATTTTCCTTCAGGGCAGGTTGGGGGAGACAGAAAATGTCCCCAAAAGGACAGGACAGCCTAGTGTCTCAAGGCCTCTGCATGCCCTGCAGGGGGAAGGCCCCCAGAATGCAATGAAGGGGGCCAGAGGGGACAGTGAAGCAACCCCACCCTATGTGACAGCCTGTCTCATGCCAGAATTGCAGGACCCAACCTTCCACAGACCTCATCCACCGCACCCACACCGAACCCACCCAAGACAGACAAAGGGCGGAGTCAGCACCTCCATTTATCTGATGAAGAGTTACAATAATAAGGAATTGTAATAAGGATGAAATCATAGAACCAGTTGAAAGGAGAATTAAATATCTAAGGCATATTTCTGGCTTAAATATACCAAGAGGTTTTCATTTGTTTTGTTTTGTTTCTTTGTTTACATTTTAGTTTTTTTGGACAGCCAATAACCATACGCATAGAACATCTTTTATACGTGAGCCACAGAGAAGTCAGTTGGAGACTTCGGATGATTCCTAAATTCTGCTATAGCTCCTTGGCAATGAACGGGGGCCTGCGGGTCCAACCTATCCACGAGTCCCACCCCACTTGGAAATCTTGGCTCCAAGAGTCTAATAGTGACAGCGACGGTTGTCACTGTTAGATTTTCTCCCTCTCTGGATGTTGCAATCGCGTTTACAAGGAACAAACACCAAGCAGAGTCATCCCTCCACCCGCTGGACACACAGCGTTCACCAGCTTTGACCGTCGGGACTGATGAATGTCCTGAGATGCAGGGACTCACTGGGCCCCTGGATTGGGAGGGCGGTTAATGGCCAGCAGCGCCCCTCCCCCACCCATTCAGAGGACAGTGTCCCACACCAGAGCAGGAATCCAACCTAGCAACGTCTTCATAACACCAGTGACGGGAACCCCAATGGAGGGCTCCACTGTAAATTGCGGTCCCAAAACATCTACAAAGTCTTGCAGAACCTAAAGAAAACCAGGGCAAATCTCTATGGGCAAGAGTGACATACTGAGTTAATTTGGGAAGCCACCAACGCCACGTTATTGTAAATAAACATGCTTGATAGGGAAAGAAAAACCATATGGATAAACAGAAAAATCAATCAATAAATACTTATTTTGAGCTTTAACTGCCAAAGGCTAACCAGAGAGATCAGGACAGATCCAGGGTGAAGACTTCCTGTGTTGTTGCCATATAGGAAGAATTCTCCTCATTTGAGTTCTTAGGCGACTCGATTCGCACGTTCCCGAGCCCTCACCCCGCACAAGTGATCCCTTCCCTCAGAGCACTGTGCTGAGAGTCCGTGTGCCGGCGTTTGCAGCCACCACCCTGACATCTAAGTACAGAGGACAACAATATGCCCCTAGACAGTAATAATAAAAGCAATGTTCAAATAAATTCATTGACATTGAAATAAATTAAAAATGAAGTAAAGTCAAAGCTTAACAAGCACTTTTGTAAAAGGAGGATGTTTTATAACGAATATTTCTGAGCCGCTTCCGTTGCCTTTCTGAACACGCTTTACCTGTTCTTTGCACGTGGCATAAACTCCTACTTCTTGAATTGAATTTCAGTTTTTAACTTTTGGCATTTTCAGCGCAAATGTAGAAACTTAAAAAAAAAAACATCCATCCAAACATCAGACATTCAAAAATAAAATGATTTTTGATAAACGTTGGCTCTAGTGCGGGGTGAGGAATGGAAACACAGCAACTGATGTACTCACAGCAATTAACCCGCCCTCCTCGTTAAAAATGCAAATAGCAGGACAGAGGGACATCGCTGAGGAAGTCAGCGATAGCATTACTTTGTGGGCTTTGTGACTCTTTTTTTCTTTTTTCTCTCAAACCCTTTTGAAGAAAATCTTTGAACACCTAAAACAGTGGCATGATGCTTCACGTTAAACTCCTTTAAGCAGCTGGAAGTTTCCTGAATAAAACACATGAGCCTTTCACTCCTAGAACTCTTCGAGCTGGTGGAAGTCCTCAAAAAATAACCATTCCAGGGGGTATGAATTTCCTCCTGAGAAGCGAAGCGCAAACCACACAGAAAAAGTCATGGAAGCGCTTCCTGCCTCAGCTGAGAACAGGTTAGCCCAGCCCTGGTTAACCACGCCAGAGCAATCCGCCAGCAAGGTGGGGTGAGTACGCCAGGCAGGAGCACGGGCAAGGTGACCTTCAACTCCCTGTGCAGCCCTGAGGTTCCAGGAATATTCAATGACACAAATTTGAGCCAGTTCAAAAAATGTGAAACTTTTAATTCATATCATGTCTCCTAAAGAATTTTCTTTCCAAGGTCCCCTCTGCCGTATGCAGGGACCTGAATGAAACACATCTCCTGTGCAGATCAAATCCTTTTTCAACAGAAATTGAATGCACAGATGTCAAGATCTCTAGCAACAGGCCATATCTGAACATGGTTTAGGACTTTCAGATAAAATCCTATTCAAACCAACAGATAAGAATCTGGTCATCCTTTGGAGTTTCTTGCTCTGGGACTGCACGGAGGCGCCCTACCTGTGTGGAGACGCAGTGAATTGGGGGCTCATCACCTGCAACACCAGCTTTTTCACTGTTTCTACGGAATGAATCAGCTATTTCACAAGCAAAATCGCAAACTCAGCTTCAGTCAGTCTCTCAAGGTATGGCCAGTCTAGGGAATCTTTGGCTTTGTTCCTTGATCGGGAAAGGCCTCTGATGAGGTTTTCCATCATTCTTGGAGAAATAGAGCAAAGTGGGAGCACAGTAATTTTATTCATGAAGCTAAACTAACACAACTGAAGCTACTTTCCTTTGAGATTACGTCCCTCAAAAAAAATTTTGGGGGTGTTAAAATGTCCTTTAACGCTGATAAAATTAGAGTATAGGGTTTTGTTTTTCCTTTTTTAATGCCTTTACTTTACAAAACGAATTGGCAATCCTGTTTCCCTCTTTTTTTTTTTTAATTTTACTCGTTTTATGTCTTAATGGCTGGTCTCCATCCTATAATGTCCATAAAATTATAAGAATTTTATTAGATCTATGAAAACATTGATATACAATAAATCAGGGAAAATACAAAATATTATATACAGTATGATTACAACCAAGGAAAATAACACACAAATTGTGATGTCTCATGGAACATGAAGATAGTTGCATATGGGTGATTTTGAATTTTTAAGAATTTCTTTTTAATGTTTCTATAGTATTATCTTTTAAATTTAAGTTTCAAGGGAATATGTTATTATAATGAATAGATCAAAGAGCAAAAACATTACCTACCAAAGCATACACATTTCTCTCTACAGCCATTAGAGTATGTCTTTTCAAAAATATGCAAATAAATGTTAGCTCTTTTATCACTATTATAATCTATACATTATTACTTATTGTAACCTATCTAAGCACTAATCCAATCCGTGTACCCATGTTAGGTCCTGAAGAGTGGTTTCAGCCAGATTCAAAGGCCCTTCTCTGATGAGGTCAGCTTGAAAAGGAGCAATCTAAAAATTTCCATGCACTTTCTATTAGCCTTATGTCACTGGAAGATTTATAATCCGTGTGCTCACTTACTAGGAGTCTGAAATGATAACTGGAGTGTGCTTATGATAGAACATCTTATCTCTTTTCTTTTCCACTTCTATAAAGATCATGCTCTGGTTCCCCTTAAAACAATCTTCAGTGTTTACTAGATGAAATATTTTTCTCCACCTTCCTCCCTTCCAACTGCACATAGTTGCAGGCTTACTCTCTTGCTGAATTTTCAGTTTTTCCTACCCCATGAATGGCATGATCTTTATTTTCTCCCTCCCCACTTCTGTCCACTTTTTAAGCCATCAAAAACCTGCCTACACTACCCCAGTGCTTTCGACACCAATAATAGATAATTATACGAAGAAGATGATGTTGGCAGGGCAAAGTATCCATTGTCATCCAACAAGTTTCTATAAACTGATTTCTCTCGCTGAATGTCCATGCTGCCCCTGGACTTCACAAGAATTACAATAAATTACAATAAATATTGTTCATTAAAAAAGTAGCCTGAGGTCACTCGCCACATGGCAGACTAACCTGGGACGATCTTGCCCTATTCCAATTACAAACACATTGAAATGCTGCAGAAAATCCAACCACCAACATCCACTCTACCCCCAGAAAAGAATGTGTATACATTATACACATAGCCAAGAGCAAACAAAAGAAAAAGAAATGCCCAAGATCTAAAATCAAAGGAAGAAATGAAAGCAACAGTGGTGAGTGCTAGCTGAATCCACAGTAACCCGTGGGGATTTGGGTCACAAACATAGGTCCTGCTGTGAGCAAGGGACATGGGACACAGCTTTGGCCCCAGGGCAGGCAGGAGAGCTGGGACTGGAACCCTTCTTAGCAAAAAAGCTGGCTGTGTGCCCAAAGCCATTTGCAGTTAAAAAAAGTCATCTGTGATAAATAAAAAAACACATTTCAAGTACCTGAATAGTATATATAGCAGCCCAGACTGATAGATCACTGGCCCATGACCATCAAAATCCCCAGGGCTCTAGCAGAAGCAAACATAAAACACTTTCACGTCTTGGATTATAGTGAATTCACAAAGGAAAAATAATGCCCACAGAAGATAAGCTCACTTTGTGGTGGCTACCACAAAGTACATGAATAAAAAAACAAAATGAGTAGATTTTAGTAAATGTAGTAGATACAAAAAGATTGAGGATGAGCACCCCAAACATATGGATAAAAGAGCAAACCAAAAGCATCTATAAAATAAATCTAGAATGACTTTTAAAAAAAGAAATTTAAAACCATAATGAAAAGTAGCACAATATAAACCAGTAACAACTGGAGCTGAAATAACTGAAGACAACTTCCAGAAATAAAAAATTTAGTAGCCTCTTTTAAAATTTGGTATTCAGAAATGATAAGCAAAATTAGTGAACTACCTAGAAAGAAAGAAGGAAAGAGAGAGAGATGTTAAGGTGTATGGAGGTTAGTGTGCTATGTCCTATGCTTACTGGGACTTTTGTAAGAAGCAAATAGTGAAAACAGGGGATAACGATTATTCAAAAGATATAGTTGGTGAGAAATAATAACAAGATTTGGAGGAAAAAATTGGGACTTCCTAATTTTTTTTAAAAGAGTCCTGAGCAAAATAAATATAATTAAATCCATATCCAGTCATATCATGATAAAACATCAAAGACAAAGTATTAAAGATGACCAGAGATCAGAATAGAGATTGTCTACAAAGGGAACAATCTGATGGATATGAGATTTCTCATCACCAACAAGAGATGCCAGAAGGTAATAAAATAACACCCTCCAAGTGCCGCAGGAATATAACTTGTTACCTAAAATTCTATGTCTGGCAAAATTATCATCCAACAGTGAGGGTAAATGGAAGAAAAATGCTGAGTAAAGACTGAAAGATTTTTCTGCTCACAGACATTTAACTAAAGGACTGCCAGAGTACATATGCAATAAGAAAGAAATGAAACCCAGAGGGGAAAAAATGAAATTCAAGAAGTAAAGGTAAACAATGAAAATTAGTCGTGAGTTGATAAATCTAGATAAGCACTGATATAATTAAAAATATGATAATCGTGATCCATTTTAGGAGGACTTTAAAACAAAGTGGAATTAAAGAACTAAGCAACAATAACCTAAGAGATGAGAGTCGGGGGGCCGGTGTTGTTTGCAAAGTGGGTAAAGACCATGCTCAACTGTAGACTTTCCCAGGTGAGGAATAATAATTGGAAAACAGTAGGAAGAGCCCAAACAGACTAAATTCATATGATGTGTACATTCCAAAAACAGTAGGTAGGGAGAGGAGGTGCAAATAAATTTGATAAAGTCAGAAAAGGAATAAAAATGAAAAGCACAACATAAGCTGACAGTATTAACTATGAATATATTTTGTAATTATATTAGAAATATACAACATATATACATCACTTGTCAAAACATATGTATTCTCAGTCTGGGTGATTTTTTAAATCCAATTAAACTCTTGTTTAGGAGAGATACATCTAAACCATAAATAAACAAAACAGAAAAGTTTAACTCAAACTTGTTGAAAAAGATATGCCTGGTAGACCAAAAAGAGTTCAGCTACTCACAAAAAAGAGAGCTGGAGAGGCAGTCTTACTGTCAGGAAAAAGAAGACTTTAGGCCAAAATTATTTATCAGGGATAAAGATGGGCAATGCTTAATGATAAATTATAATAATTCACCAAGGAAATATAAAAATCCAGAAGCTGTGTGCACCAAACAACAGAGCCTCAAAATATATAAGGAAAAAGTAACAGCATTGTAAACAGAAACAGAAAAATCTTTGTTTACAGAGAGAATTATCACTGTCTTCAAAACAGCTAGGTCAAGCAAACAACTAGTGCCGTGGTTCTTAGAGGATGCTTTGCAAGACTTTACCTGTTGCCTGACACCTGGCAGCTCGGACCCGAAGCTGAGAATATACAGGTTCCAGGGACCCCACATTCTAAAGACAGGCATGACTCATTAAGGGACCTGGGCTAATTCACAGGTGGCTAAAGTGGCCCTGGTCAGTTTATGTGAGGGGCCAGGGACTGTCTCAGTCCGTTCCCATTGCTGTAACAAAATACCTTAGACTGGGTAATCTATAAAAACAGAAATTTATTTTCTACAGTTTCAGAGGCTGAGAAGTCCAAGATCAAGGCGCTGGCAGGTCTGGTGTCTGGTGAGGGCCCCGATTCTCACAGGCAGAGCGGTGTGGGTGTCCTCACGTGGCAGAAGGGCAAAAAGAGGGGACACACTCACTACCTTAAGCCCTTGATTAAGGACACAAACCATCCATGAGGGTGGAGCCCCCATGGCCTAATCACCTCCCAAAGGCCCCACCTCTCAGCACCATCACCTGGGGGTTCCGTTGCAGCATATGAATTTTGGAGGGACACGTGCATTCAAACCATAGTAGGGACAGTCAAGGATGCCTTTCCTGTGGACACCCTGAGAGGTAGCAGGGCTTGATGGAATGTCTTCCTTACAAGAGATGGGCTGGGGAGTCGCCAAGGGCTGCCCGCCAAACAGAGACCACTAGTGGGGGGGGCCCAAAGCCCCCAGCCTCCCACTCCAGGGAACCCCCAGGGCCCCGAGCCACTCACACAGGGGCTGCCACCCTGAGGGCCTTGGAAGGACAGTCAGGCAGAGGAGTGGCCGCCAAACGACAACTACAGAAGCAGCCAGACAACTCCTTGCACCCTCTACACGTGCCACCTGCCCTGGCACCAGGACCAGCAGGGCGGGGCAAAGGGCGGGTGCAAATCACGGGACAGCTGCACCCCCACCCCCGAGGCCCAGCCCTCAGGCCTTGGAGGGCAGGTTAGGGAGGAAGGAGCAGGAGACTCACATACGAGCTTTCGTGGGGTTTTTTGGCATAGGTTTAAAGTGAACAACGGGATGTTTTGATAGACTTATCCAGGTGTACATGGACACAGCAAAGTGATGACTACACTCAGGCAAGCCCATCGCTTCATATCGTCTTTCTTTTTTTTTTCTTTCTCATTTTTTTTTTTTTTGGTGGTAAGAGTACCTAAAATCCATGTAAGAGTTTTTTTGAGACTAGACTAGACTTTTAAGTGACTAAAGGAGATTGGAAAGCTCTTCAATTTACCCCAGACACTAAG
Organism: Cheirogaleus major; assembly: GCA_963574435.1. Lineage (NCBI taxonomy): Eukaryota > Metazoa > Chordata > Mammalia > Primates > Cheirogaleidae > Cheirogaleus > Cheirogaleus major. The sequence goes on along the minus strand of CAUYPO010115342.1, from coordinate 28,759 downwards.
GAAATTAAAAGAAGTAGAGATTCTTCCGAGAATGGATGCAGGCAGAAGGGGAAACATTGTTGAATGTGCCAGTTACATACAGATTCGAAAAACACAGTGATCCAGCTCAATCCGACAGGCATGAAAAGAACCCTGAACCAAAGAGAAAATGCATACTACTTTCATGCCCACATGGATGAGTTATAAAAACCATGTAGTAGATCCCAAAGAAAGTATCCACAAATGCCGGGAAATGAATATCCACACAACATACTTTCTCATCACGAGAAAACAAAGTTAGGAAAAATAAGCCATCTCAAAAAAAATAAAAAAGACTTAAGCTAAGAAAAAAAATCAAAATAATTATGAGTCAAAGGAAATTATGAAATAATTAGAACTGAACCACTGCAAAAATCAGTATATGAACTTGATCTACACGTATCAATATGGATAAACCTTAAAAACAAACTGTTGAATGGAAAAGCAAATTTCAGAAAGATATGTATAGAATAATACTATTAATATATGTGCAAAATTTTAAACACATGTTTAAATACTGCATGTATGTGCATGTGTGTACACATGTGTGTGTGATTTGTGGCACATACAGGAAAGCAGACACACGTGGGCAGGAAAATACACACCATTTCTGGATACCTAATGGAGGAGGAAGAGACGAAACTGAGCAGGATTCCAGTGAATCACTAACGCTGTCTGTAATTCTTGCAAAAGAATCAGAAGAAAATATAACTAATTGCTCATATGTGTTACATTTGGTCAGAGGTATTTTTGTTTTATTAAGACTGGCTTTTTGCATATTTCAAATAAATAGAATTAAAGGAAAGAAGTCCCTCAAAACGCTCAAAGTCATTTCCAACACGGCTTCTGCCTCTCTAAGCACCAGGTCGGGCTGGTGCTCTCAGAGGGGGGTGGATGAGAGGCCACGACAGAGGGCTGGCAGGAGACGCAAGTTGACAGGTTCTCTGTGACGTGGCACAGCAGCACGGTCACCGGCACCCAAACACCCAGCAAGTAACCGATGGCAGCTGCTACATGGGTCGCCCCCTGCAGCAAAGCAAAGCTTCCCAGTGAGGAATGAGAACTGAGATGTTTTCCTAAAGTGACGCTGGATTCCTAAAAGCAAGGCCCAAGCTCAGGCCACGGGGGGTCAAAGGGCAGTGGACGAGACACACATCTCCAAAGTTGCTGTCAGTTTACTGCCACGTGGGCTTCTGTGTGGATGGCAACATCCACAGCCCCCCGAAAGCAGAGAGCCCTAGCCTCAGTCTCCCTTCCCCACAGATCATCTGGGCCCACCTCCATCCCACGTCTCTGCCCTCACCTCCTTCATCAGTGAAGCTGATAGAGTGTGTGTGTGTGTGTGTGTCTCTGTGTGTGTGTCTGTGTGTTTAGCAAGAGGGGCTTGGATTCCTCGAAGTTTCACGGAAAACTCAGCACAGACCGAAGCAGGGGAGATCGAATTGCAATTGTACCAGTGCTCAAGGACAATGAACGTTTGATCCCAGCCATCACTCTGCTCTGCGGTGTGAGAAAGGAAACCTCAGGAATAACACCCCCTTCTTCCCATGGCCGCACGGCCCGGCTGTGCATCTTGGCCGTCTGCACCGCAACGCAACACCGGCCCACGCTGAGTCTCTCCCTGGCCGCCGACGCTCTACGCACCACGCAAGGAACTGCTTTGCCACCCTGGCCAACGACAACAAGAACAGGCCCCAGGAGAGACTGAAAAAGAGGAAGAAAGTGTCTCACATGGAGCAGGAAAGAAGTTTTAGATGAAGGTGGCCCAACTAGCAGAACTCTCATCACCAGTCCCTGTGTGCACCAGACGGTCCCTGCCGCTCCCAAACACGGAGGCACGACCCTGCCAGCGGCTCCCACCCAGCCCGGGGGTCTCATCTTTGACTTGGGTCTCCCTCTCGTGCCACATCCCCTGCCCATCGGAACATCCAGGCGTGTCCCCATCGCCGCCCCATCTCCATGACAACGCCCCTGGTCCCACCACCACCATCTCCCATCTGGACTGCTATGTGCCTTCCTGTGTTCCCTGCTCCAGCCTGGACCCCACGGTCCACACCGCAACCGGCGTGATCTTGTAAAATCACCCATCACGTCATGCACGTCACTCCCGCGGCCCAAATCCACCGCACACAGACTCCAACCCAAAGGCCGAGTCCCTGGGGGGCCTGTCAGCGCCCCTTCAGAATCTGCCGCCTATGTCCCTGACCTCATCTCCACTCCCCCTCACCCCGTCCCGCCGGCCTGGCCGCCTCCCCGCTCCTCAAACTCAGAAGGCACTGGCTGTTCCCTCCGTCTGGAATGTTCTTCCCCCCTTCCCCTCCCACAGGCCTTCGGGCCAATGTCAGTCTTTCCATTACTGGTCACTCTATAAAACCCTAACCCCCAACCCTCCCAGCTCACCGCCCGCCTGACTCTCCCCTGCGCACTAATTCCCTGCAATCCGGCCTCTCGCTGTTCACCTTCTTTCTGTCCGTCTCCCCCAAGAGAATGGCAGCTCCCGGGGGCCAGGACGGGTGTCTGCCTCGATGACTGTGTCATCCCCGGCACACATTTCGGGGCTGGGCACACAGTCAGCCAGGAATCAGTATTTGTGAACTGAATTATAAAGTCTAGGACAAAACAGAAGGCGAGGCGAGAGCAGACTATTGTTTTCTAGCGTAAAAACTTAGTGCGGGGCAGGAGTCAACCTGCTAATGGCCTTGATTTAAAATAAACTGAATTTAGTTGGAGACCTTTTAAATCATTTTTCTCAAGTAAGTTATATGTACTCTAGCTCATAAAAGGCGGAAGAATGTGGGTGACATTTCCAAGACTGTAGCAAATGCCAGCCAAGTAAAAACCACACAGAATGTCCCGAGGATCGAGCAATGTCCTTCACATGAAGAATTCCGCTTTATAAAATGTTTACGAAAGTTTGAAATACTATCTACATGGAAGCTTAAAAGTTTTCTCAAAAACATATTTTTTAAAAAATTATTGATTTGGATTCCTTTCTTTTTTTAGAAATAAAATAGCGGGAGTAACTTTTTGATTCAAGTATATTAATAAAACTCTGATATTTTACTTGATTTTAAGCATGTTTCACTCTCCATCCTTACACTGGCTCTTGTTTGTCATATTTATTTTTTGAAAGGCTTACATCATGTGTGATGGGCAGATTTATTTTATATCAAGAGCATCTGCACATAAATCCTTTATATTCCTTTTAAAAACATTCCCTTACCTTTCTATATCTCCATTTTATCTGAAGAGTTACACGCCTATGTGAATGAACAGAGAAAAAAATAAAATGCAACAACTAGAAACCATTACAATTATTTTCTTTGACACTTCTTAGCAGCAGATGGTATCTGCAAACCATGTTAACTATTGATAGAAGATGTAAAATTCCAACAGGGAGGTCCCACTGAAATCCTAATTCATCTCCGTTAGTTTGCTGGTTCTTACGATTTTAAATCAAATGTTCATTCTTAAACTACATTTTAATCACACAATCGGACTGGTGTAGCAGAAACTCTATATGAAATGTGTCCACCCAGGGAAGCAACAGACGCTGATAAACTTACTTAAAACTGTTGAGTAAAGTCACAGACGAGACCAAGCAGTTTCACGGCCATGAGCTTAAAAAAGAAATCACTGGTCCTTCCTCAGGCTTAGTTTCCTAAATAAAAATTAGCACAAGCAGCTACTTTCCAGTCTACAGTTGACATGTGTCTTCTAAGAAGTGACTCAAATGCGAAACCTAACAGTCTCACTCCCACAGAGCTGCTGAATGAATTCGTTAATTCAGAGCCAGTCACCAGAGCACACCCCATGACCACATTTTAACTAGAATGAAAAACAGTCCTTATAGAAAGCACAGAATTCCCTTCCCTCCCTGTTTGCAGTGGGTTGTTCGTCATTTTCATGAGAACATGAGAAGCCTCTCCCGAACAGCATTGTCCCCAATGCGTAGACATTAGTGACAACTGCAGGTAACACACCTGCAGACTGGTGCTCGCTGCTTGCTGTGAAAACAAGCAAGCATTTGCCAGGGTTTTTTCTTCCCTTTTCCTCCTCTGATCCATTGCAACCAACACTGACAACAGGGACACACCACTGTCCGCGTAAAACAGTGTGCAGCTCGGAAGTGGCTATGTTCATTCTCATCAAGATGGGTAAAGAAAGGACTCCATGCCCATGTTCAGGTAGCTTCCAAAAGCCAAAGAAATGTTCTAGCTACAGCGGGACCCACCCACACCCAACAACAGGCTTGGGTTCCCCTCCCTGGCCAGCCCTTGCTCAGGTCCTGCTGACTGAGCCTCCTCAGGACACATGGTCAATTCAAAATATCAGTAGCTTCGTCACTTGTGTCCTGCCCTCTGAGTTAAGGTGTTTCCGAAACACAGAGCCACGGGCTTTCCCGGCGACCCAGGACCTTAGCACTCATCTCAGTCCACTCTGTCAACAGCAAACGGGATTCCTCCCTCTGGCTTCATGAGCGAGGGAAGAGCACCTGCCAGAAGCTAAGTGTTTTAACCAAAGCCCAAAGCCCAGGGATCTTTCTAGCACCTTCCTCCCTCCCCATAATAATAATTCATAACTCATCTGTAGGAGGAACAGTTTTCACATTCCATAGGTCTCTAGGAGAAATGTGATGTCAAAGTGTAGCAGAATGTTGGATGTCACCAATGTCTGGTCAATTCACATCCCCACCTTGTTCTTACAACAGAACCCCGATGTTGTTTGGGGCAGGAATATCTTCAGGTGACCTTTACATCCCCAGACTTTCCTATAAGTAGATGTGGCCACATGAGCAGGCTCTGGCCAAGGAGATGGAATAGATATCTACTCGGGATTTCTAAGGCATCCTGCCCTGCCCTTCCTGTTTGAGACAGCCTCTTCTTCTTGCACCAAAAAATGGACACAGGGTGTAGGTGGGGCAGCCGTCGGGGCCACGAAGATGAAACCACCTGTGAAGGTGGCGAGCCGTAGCTGGAAGGGGCCTGAGTCTGTGACTAATGGCATCCTTAGCACTGGCCCAATATGCGACTGCTCAGCCAGGCCTCTCCTTATGCAGGACAAACACACACGAAGGGAGCAAGTCCCCCTCACCTGGCTGGCGAGTTGGGGAGAAAGCACACAGCATGGTCAGCTTGGCCTCAGCAGGGTGTCCCACCTTTGGGGACATATCCTGTCCCAAGCCCAGGCATTATTCTGGTCCACCATGCGGTGAGGCCCGGGCCAGACTCTCCCACAGGGCGGGGGCCGGCAGGGCTGTGTTGTCCAGTTCCACCCACGCCTAACGAAGAAGCGTGTATCAGAGGTGGGACGTGGGCAATCTTATTAATTATTATTAAGGCAAAGATTGCATCACTGCCTACCTGAGCTATCCGAATTCTGTCCCAAGCAGGCTCCTGCTAACCCTCCTACGAGGCAAATGCAAATTAATTAAATTGATTCTTAGAGACGCAATTATCTCGTGCAACCAGCAGCAGAGAGTCACCATAAAACCATGCATATCCAGTTAATTCCTCACCTCCCAAAAGCAAATAAACTGCCTGTTGAACTAAGCTGGCAACACCAGTGCTGCCCACAAAACCTGATGCTACAAATACATAAAATGTCAGATGATATAAAATAAGAGGTGATCAATCACCTCACTAAATAGAATGTTCATCTGAACAAAATGTTACCTAAACTGACTTGTCATGGTGCCTGAAACTCCCAGAGGTCCCATCCCCTCAGGTTAAGCCACTGCATGGCTGGAAGGCACCTGTCAAAACGCAAGCGTGGTGTGCTGGAAAGGTCTTTGCTGAAACGGCAGCAGACCGCAAAGTGTAGAATCACGGGTTCGGGGGTTCAGAGTTGGTTCTAACTCTGGCTCTGACATTTAATAGTTGTGTAAGCTTAGTCAAGTTCCTTTTTCTAATCAACAGACACCATCTCAGAGATAGTTGTAAAGATAAGGAGATAAGATCTGAAAAACATCTGATATGTAGAAAGCACACAATAAATGATAGCTGATGATTATTAACGTGATTATTATTATTAGTGTGTCAAACAGTGATGTGCCAATAAAAGGTTTTGTTTAAAAAAATTTAAATGTTTGTTTGGTAAGGAAGAAATATTTAGTGAATGAATGAATTGCGAATGGTGGATTATTATGAAGATACTAAGCTATTTTCACCTCAATAATTTGGCATAACTTAGAACTGGGACTGAGGAAAATAATGCCTCGATGAATATTACAGAGGGAAGAGAGACCTTTAGGCACCGTAGGTCACCTCTACTCGACCATGAGCACAGAGATGGTGCCCCCCAATACTGGGCAGCACTCCAGGGACATGGTACGTGGTCAGTAGCTAGCTGCCTGCTGAACTGCACTGAAGTAAAGAAGGCTCCAGGAAGAAAGCTTGCGTACGTCTGCTCAGGAAACACCCCAGCCACAGAGGCAAGGAAGTCCACCCTGCCCCTTCATCTTTGTCATCAGCATTGCCTAGAGGACTTACCCTGAGTTCCCGGGTGGAAACAGTCTAAGATAACCATCCGTTCATGGGGGTTGCTCTGCATTCTAAATAATACAGCTCAGATTTGATTTCTGAAATTTTCTTGGAGCCAACAATTCCAACAATGCCACTACTCAGAACATCAAGAAATTCTCTAGAGAGTCCCAAAGTAAATAGTGAGTTGCATCTCTCACGTAAAGTTAATCTATGCATCAAACTATTTTGAGGGGTATGGCATCTCATAAAATTACCTGCCTGGACATCTAGCTAGGAGACCTGAGGAGTCACATCGCCGCATGCTGCCTCTCCAAACCCAACCTCCGAGTGACCTCCACCTAGGGATGACGTGGTCCCACTTAATAACGCGGCTGTGTCTTGGTAAAGGTCATTTCTTCCCTCATGAATTTGGGCAGAGATGATGTCAAGGCTCCTCCAACTCTAAGATTCGATGGTACCATAAATACGACTTAAATAAAAAGATGTAATGAAAAAACCCTTCTGGAAAGAGCTGCTCATGCGGGACGCACCTCAGGCATGAAGCCCAGCTTCTTTTCCAGCCCTTCCTCCAACCATAACAGACCCGGGATGGACTTCTAGGAGGATCCAGAAAGAAGCCCATGTGCTCAGCCTCTCCCTTCACCAAATGGAAAGGGCAGGCGGTGACCCGCCCGGTGCGAGGTGTTCTCCACACACCACAGCCCACGACTCACATTTAGGGAACGTTTTGTTTAATAGGTTTAGAGTTTTCTTTAAAACCGTGTCCATGCCTCCACTTCCAGTGGTCTTGGTGCATTTTTCAAAGGACAAGTAAACACAGTAGGCAGAGAGTTTGCCTAACTCCTTTCCTCGCCTCTTCACCTGTCTAATGTTCCCTGAAAATGAGACAGCACCAGTCCCAAACTCACCTCCGTGCCAGGTGCTGACCCACGTCACTGTTAGCATTGCCCTTTCGATGTGGTGGTACACAGCTGTCCTGCCATTTCCGTATTATTTCCATTCCGTTGCTGATATTTCATGTGCCGCGTTCAGATTTGTCATCTTCGTTTCCTGAATGGCAGGTCTAGAGGCCACTGCTGAGGCAGTACAGAGAGTACCCTCAGCGCAGGGAGGTGAGGAGGACCCCGTGGTGACAGCAACAGGACAACAGAGGGCAGAGGGGAGAAACCCCGGCAGGACTGGGCCAGCAACGAGGGTTCCGTCCACAACTTCGCCCACTTGTCAATGTGGGCAGGGGGAGCAGAGCCTTCCAGACCATCGACAGTCGGATCAGAAAGCAGAAGAGTCCCGAAAAGCAAGACAGTGCCACGTGTGGGGAATTGGCAGAATAAACCGGAACAACCCAGCCCCAGTGAGACGCTGGGAGCCAAGCACGGGGCAAGTCCTTCTCCTGAAAGATGCCATGAGTGTCGAAAGCAGCCTTGTGAGCCGAGCAGAAACAGAGCAGAGGATGCTCTCGGAATGAACAGGGTCGTTCAGGAGAAGATGAGAATGGAGATAGGAATCAGGAGGATCATAAATTGGTAAAGCCACGGCAACTGCTTCAAATGCCTAGAAACCCCTTAAAATGACAACTGACAGTGATAAGGCAGTACAGGGTGATGGTCATAAAGTAGCTGAGATAGGATTGGGGCATTCTTTGGCCCCAAAATCAAGAGGTTTGGTTGACAACATTTCATCATAACTGTAAGGTCCCAAAGTGGACAAGAGCAGGCAAGTTCTCTCATTTGGGGGAAAAATAAAACCTTTAAATGAGACCCTAATAAAATGGATAATACTAAACCCTTCAGAAGAAGATTCTTCTAGAGAAAGGTGATGTAGCCACGCAGTCAACAGAACACCAGGGACAGCACGATCTCCTCCACAACACAGTGACATGCGGGACCTCCCAGCGCCACCTTCTGTGAGACGGCAGATGGGATGGGGGAGGCGAATCACCCCGGGTGCGTCCTCGCTCCCCTCTGCCACTCACTAGCAGCGTGGCATGGCTCAAGTTACAACTTTGTGCCTCAGTTTCATCAACCGTCAAACGAGAATGAAATTGCATTTACCCCCAGCATTGCTGGAACAACTAAGTGAGTCACTGTGTGTTAAGAGTGAAACCCAGTTCTGAAAATTCACCAAGTGCTTAATAAATCAACGTAAGTACCTGAAGGAGGAACTGAAGAGGGACCCCAAACATCGAGTGGCTGCAATTCAACACGGGTCATGCAGAGCTGGGCTTAATAGGGAGACCAGTGGTCTGTTAGGTATTTCGAATTAAATCGAATTCAGTCATTGTGACCCACTGCCTTCCAGTGCCCTGACGTCCCCAAGACGGCATCCACGATGGACTCTACCTGCAGACCCCGGTCCTTCCTCACCCCCCAGCCAAGCCGGATGCTAAGCTGAAAGTACTCCAAGGGCCTCAGCTTCAGAAGCCAAAGGGGTCTGGAATTATAGCCCCCCCTGGTACCAGAGAGCCAGAGAAGAGCCTTGGGCGCTTATCAATGTCTTCTCCAAGATGCGGCATTTCCTCTCCTCCTCTTCCCTCCTGCTACCCCACTTAATCTCACTGCGATGCTAGTCTACTCCACTCCCTGGCCTTGAAGCTAATTAAAGCCGTGGCCCTTGGTCTTCCATGAAAACAAAAGTGGCACAAGAGATCCCCAGCAAACATAAGAGCATCCCTTTTCTGAGATTCCAGCTAATGGGGATAGCTCAGGAGGCCCTGCACAGTGTAGTAGGTGAAGCTATTATACTTCAATCTACCTTGCCTGACAGTTTATAGGAGCAGAATTTATTACCAGCCTTACGGTTTCATAAATTAGTGAGTCAGCTATTGCCACATCTCAGTGTGCTGTCGTAACTGTGAATTTATGGTATTGTGGCTTAAAGTGGCATCATTGCCATCACTTTCCAGTACTGGGAGCATTAATTTTATCCTGGGAGATAATTCATCACGGTTATTATGAGAATACCAACATAAACAAAAGAAGAAGAAACAGAGAGCATGTAGGTTACAGTCTAATTGCCTGAATCAATCCCAAAAGCAAAGGAGATACTTGATAAAGTCGCAGTCTTCGGATGAGCCTTGAATGCACTTAGTGTTATTCCAACTGAAAAAGGTTGACACACTGGAATGGAGAACTGTGTGGGGAAAGCCCATTGACAACCCACAGAATGCCAGCCAAGCAAAAGCGCCGCACTCCGTTGCAATATCTGGGCTGCATCCTCTCTGTAAATCAGCATTTTAACTCTTAGATACAGAGAGTCCATAAATCAGTATTGTATTTCTACAACATAATCTAGTGTCTTCATCCAGGAAGTAGCTTCTGCCATGTGGCTGTGTTTGGTCTGACCTGGTTTTGTGTGGCCGGTGTGGGTTTGGTTTGGTTTGGGGGGTGGAGAGGTTACGCAGCGGCGAAGCTATGACTTATTCTTTTGCTCTTGTTCTTAATTCCAAGGACTGAAAACAATGCCAATTCAACTCCACTGCCCATGTGTAAGAGTCAAAACTGACTTGGCTTCCAACTACAGAATCTCTGGTACATTCTGCAGCCCCAGCCAGCTTGTCTGCTTAAGAAGGAACAATGCCATAATTTGAAAAGGACCAATAAAAGAGAACCCTGCTTGTATTTATTTTAAAATACAAGTTACATTGTGTCACAGGTAAAAAAAAAAAAAAAAAGAATTTTTTAATAAAGTAAAAAATAGAGATTCCAAACCTATAAGACGTTTCCATCACCAAGATTTTAAGGATGCCATGAGCAGTTGGCATGATCAATGACATTTGTGTAATGGAGGAAGCATGGAATTTGGAGATAGAAAGAAGCAGGTTTGAACGAGGATCCCGTCATTCACCATTACCCAAGGAGGACAGGCTTTCTGTCCAGTTTCCTACTCTACGTGAGTGGGGTCCGTGGCAGCAGGCTGCTAAATTTGGTCCTGAACCAAGACAGGTCTAAAGAGCTTGGAAAGTGAAATCTGTTTGGAAGCTGCTTGCAGACATTCCCTTAAGCACAGACTTGTTAGGTCAGAAGAGACCTTAGATGCATTCTAGCACACTTCGCCCGTGGCTTCCCGGAAAAAAGTGGAGGATGACGATGCCGGATTTCAGCATTTATTGAGGGCACAGAGACCACCGGAGGAATGATTTTCAAGATGCTCATTAGGTATCCGAGTGAGATGTGAAGTAAAAAGTTGGATACAGGAATTGAGGATGGAGGGAAGTTCAGGGATGGAAAGATCTGGGGGCATCAGCACGTGGGTGGGATTGAAAGCCACAGGATGGGACGAGGCCACTTAGGAAGTAACAGGCTACACCCCATTCAGTGGCAAATTCCTGTGGATTACTGGTCCCAACTCGTATCCTACTTCTTTAGTAGGACTGTGCAGCTCCATGCACTATCCTACGACTTGCTCTTGCTTGTCACCGGCAGAGCATACTTTCCTCTCCGCTAACTTGGGGCTTGGCCACGGGTCTTGCTTTGACCGTAAACGTGAGCAAAAGTGGAAGTGTGCCAGTTCCAGGTGGCAACTGACAGAGGAGTCACAGGTTGCAGCTTTTCCCTTGAATTTCTGCCCACTGCCATGAGAAAAGAATGCCCCAGAGAGCTGCCTCCCCTTCACGCTGGGACCCAGAGGGAAAGACACACAGAGAGCCCGGCTGAGCCCAGCTGAGTCCGACGGAGCTGCAGGCGCCTGAAGTCCTCTGAGTGAGAAATGTGGTTGATGTCATTAGCTGCTGAGATTTCTAAGGATTATTTGTTACTGCAGCAAAAGCTGACTAATACATAAATAAAGCCTAGCGCCTCTGGTAGACACCTCCAAAACGCAGGGTTAGCCTCTCAGAGATGCCAAGCCTAAGAGAGTTCCGGGCAGCTGTGCCCGGGCAGCCTGAGGCACGGCCAGGGCGCGGGCTGGGCTTCCCACTGGATGTCCCAGACTCCACTTGGTGCCCCGGCAACCGCCCCTGTGCCTTTCCAGAACGCCTTCTCCAAAGGACCCGACACGAGTCACCGTGGTAGCTCAGCGCAACAACCAGCTGCGAGGCTGACGAGCCCGCAGAGCCGCTGGGGTACACAGACAACACGGGACGGTCTCGGCCGCGGGGAGCTGACCCCGGTCCACTCACTGAGCACGCAGGGCTGGAAGTGACAGAAGGCGGAGACCAGCCTGCGTCTCCAGGTAAACAGACACACGCCTGGTCCTGGAGCCTGCGGGACTCGGGCCACTCCCAGACTGCTCAGGTGCCCCCGCAGGCGTGCCGGCCACAGGTGGAAAGGTGGCCGCGTGCCTTCAGACGCCACCTCAGCCCCGCGGTCCAGCGCACCAGCGCACACCTGCCACGGGCTTCCGGTCAGAGGGTGCGGGACATGCCCGCATTCCAACCAGAACGCGGTCTTTCCACTCACCACGGTAAACCCCACTCGCCCAGCAGCGTCCCCTCGGCAGCCTGGGCTAGGTGAGTGCACGGCGAAGGGGTCACACCTGGGAGAGTGAGACCCCGCCGTCCTCAGTGAAAGTGTCCCTGGGCTCTTTCATTATCAAACAGGCGACACACACACGTCACACACTCACATACACACCACACGCACCACACATACACACACACCGCACATACACACACACATACACACACATAGTTTGTCTTAGACGTTCACAGAACGAAAGTCCTGGACTCAGAAGTGTTTTCCTCCCTTCTGAAACGAAGCACCTGTGTTGCTTTGCATGGCTGGCAAACACGTGACTAAGGCAAAGCTCCCCACCTGCCTGGGAAAGACTGAACTTGAAACAAATGTACGCATCGGCCCCTTGCCTTTGACCCGCGGGAAGCACCGTCCCTCCGTGAACAGTGCAATACATAACATTCAGCCATCAGATTTCTTAAAGGACACCTCTGCAATTTCTCTGATAAAACAAAACTGAAGTTAGTCATTTCCTCCCAAGCAAATTTTTTACAATAATTTTAAAGCTCGCAGAATTACAGTAATCACATATCGAATAAAAAACATTCTTGAGATGTTTTTCTCTTTGAACAGTCAACTATTTATTAAAGCATCTCAGCTTTCTTCATCCTCCAGGCTATATCTGAAGCCTTGGAGAAAAGCTCAGCGTGTAGCTGACCACGTGACTCAACAGCCCCTGCTGCTACCTTCTGGGTCATTCCTGGTTCTTCCCCGCCGCCCATCCCGTGGCCCAGCCTCGGTGAACCCGTCTTCACAACACACCAAGCACTTGGCTGCATGTCTGGCGGGCACTGCTTGGACCTCTCCTCCCGTCTCAGCCCGGCTAACTCCTGTTTGTGCCTTAGACACACTGCACGCATCAGCTCTGCTGTGACACACCCCTGGATGGTCCTCACGGAGCACCTGTCCTCCGTCACTGTGCAGAGGCTGGGGACAGGGCTGGTGGCATGAATACCTGAGTCTGAATCTCAGCACCACTCACTAGCTATGTGACCTTGGATGACTGACTTAACTTTCCTGTGTCTCAGCTTCCTCGTCTGTAAAATGGGGACAATATGACTTGATGGAACTATGGTAGGGATTAGATATTTTAATAAATGGAAAGCACCTAGGGTAATACTTGGAACATAAAAAGGAGTTCATACTAGTTATCATTTTCATCATAGCCATTATCACAACGTTTTGGAGTTTTGTGTTTCTGTGGCTGTCTCCCCCACTAAACTATAAGCTCTTTAAAAAAATTCCTTATTATTTTAAATACCCCCAGCATTTAGCAAATAGCCTGACACATAGAAAATGATTTTTGAGGATGCTGAATGGATATATAAAATTAAAAATATATATTAGTGTTAAATTCCTATTACTCTGTCCCAAATGATGATGTGACGTCATCACTGTTAGAGGAAGTACATTATTTCACACATCAACCACCTGCATCCCTTTTCTGAGGAATGTTTTGGAACAAAAATTAACTCTATCCAAACCATATGGCATGAAGCTGCTGTTTTTAAAGATAAAGGTATTCTCCCCCAAAAATGCTCACGTCTTTCATCCTTATAAGCAGAATATTCATTTTCAGCATCACAAGTGTATGATGGGGTAGTTTTTAAGAATGGCTGATCTTTTAAATACTACCCACTTGGTCTCCCCTTTTATTCATAGCCTTGCTCTCTGGGAAAGAGGTTGAAATATCCCCTTCGGGAGCATTTTCTGGCAAGGTGCTAGATCAGGGGCCTAAACCAACGAGGTTGCACTCGCAGGAAGTCACAACAGCAGAAGGCAGAGAGTGTCCCCTCAAACTTGACACAGGGTGACGCCGCTTCCAAGAAGTTCCAAGCAGCCTGACCTCAGACAGCCAGTCTCGGGACCTCAACTTACGTTGGTTGTCACAGAGCCACGTTTATTTCTGAATAGGCCCTGGGATAAAAGCACTGTTCCTGCGCCAACTTTTTTATTGAAGGCAAAGTATTCTCAATGACTTATGCACTTATTAAGTAATATCACGGGCGTTACGGTGACTATGTAGGGTAGCTTTAAATAAACTTGAAGCAGCCCAAAGAAGCCCATCATAATAAAAAATAATAATTGAAGCCCATTGGAATAAAAATGCCTGGGTGATGATATCTCGTGCTGAATGACTGAATTCTGAGTCACCTGCAAACCTTAACATGGTCCGTAGCAGTGGTACTCAAAGTGTAGTCCATGGCCCGGTGCCATTTTGCAAAGCGTTGCTTGGCCATGATAACAGACGGACAGAGAGTGAGAAGTGTTTGTAAAATTTTATAGCAAGCTGACATCCCTGTGACATCACATGTGTGCTCAGTGGACTTGCTCCGCTAGACAGAGTGTGTAAGTGGTATCATTACTCACATTTGGGGCACTGGCTGGGAGGGCCACATTACAGCGTGTGACCTTTTAAAGTTGGTTTGTCAAGTATAAACCAAAGTGTATAAAAATATGTGAAAAAGTAAGCATTTACTTATTTTTATAACCTAATATTTTTACATCTTTTTAAAGTTTTAATCATGCCTTTTTTAAAATTTAGAGTTTAACATTGCTAGCTACATAAGAGAAGTAAAATTTGCATTATGTATTTATAACCCTAATTTTTTTATTGATGGACTCTTTTTGGTCAAGAAAAGGTAACATCTTTTTTGAATGTGACAATCGCAGCAAACCACATGATGACAATGGAGATGATTTTGAAGAAATGAAAAGCAAAAAATGTTGTATTAGTTTCACTGTAAAGTACGATCCCTTATATACTGCATTCAGTTTTGCAGCCATAATTTACGGTAAAGCTCTAAAAACACTGCGTGGCATTTGAAGAGACAGATTGGCAAATGCAACAATGGAACCATCAAAACTTAAACAGCATTTACACACAAAGCATTTTTAAATGCTCAAAACAAAAAATAATTTGAAAGAAAGAGCATTACTTGAAAAGGCGGCAGAAAGAGATGGTCAGTATCTCATGTATAAAAATGAATGTTTTGACGGCATCCTGTATAGCAGGAAAACTAAAAGCAAAGAAACAAACAAAAACACTGCCAAGACATTAATGCAAAACTATGTTTAAGAAGTCTTCTTGGAAATGTTTGGTGAATCTGCAACACACAAAAAATGGAGGATTAAGGATCAAGCACCACTTTTCAATGATGTTGTAAGTCAATGTCTTCAAGATGGGCTGAGAGCACAGTGGCAATAACAGGGAAATACTGTGAGACAGTCATCCAGGTTAAGGGGTTTACACTGGAATATAACTCAACGAACTACTTCCTTTCTTGAGAAAGTCTTACTACAAGGAAAAAACAAATGTCAGTTGAACAACATGTTCAGTGACATGGTACGTAAAATCTAACACATCCATTCAATATCTTTATCATGTGACATTATGGGAGATGAGCCTAAGTAACCGTAGAAGCATGCCAGGCATGATGGCCACTGTGGGAAAGGAGTCTATGTTCGAAATGTGGAATGAACTCCTGGTGCTTTGGCAAGAAATTAGTCTTTTCCCAACCTTTTCCCAACTTTTTAAAGATGTGAGTTAGAAAGCCAGACTTACTTGTCTGATATCCTCAGTATCTGTCAATATCATAATAGTCTTATGAAAGGCAGAGATGCAGTGTTTTTTGATGTATGACTTTGTACAACTATGCACAGAAAAGTCTGGAAATATTTAAAACAAAATAACAATAACAGCTGACTGTATAGGGAGATGAGAGAAGGTTTTTTTCTTCCTTTTGCTTCTTTGTATTTATACATTTTTTCTACCCTGGATTCTGCTCTTAGGAGAGGAAGACTGCAAAGTCATAAAAGAGTTATACAAGTTCAACCATTTACAAAAGTTCTCAAGAGCTCTGCCCATCTATAATATTTCACAGTATTTTCCTGCCGTTGCAGCTTCACTCGGAGCCCATTCTTGAAGACTGCAAGTTACGACATCATTGAAAAGTGGTACTTGGTCATTGGTCCTCCCTTTTTGGGCTCACAGGTTCACCCGACATTTCCAAGTAGACTTCTGTAATGTAGTTTTACATTAACGTCTTGGCAATGTTATGCTTTTTGTTTGTTTATTTGCTTTCTAAAAAATTGTCTTTAGTTTTAGCAACCCAAGTGCTACTTTACAGGGACGGCGTGAGCCATCCGTGACTGACGGGCTCCACATGCTCCCCAGAATGACAGACACATCGACAACATGATGGTCTTAGGACTGAGGAAAGAGTCGATCTAAAACACAAAACCTCCCTATGCAATAGGCTGAACACCCGCAGCCACAGAGCCAAGAAGAGAGAGCTGGTTACACTGCTCATTGGAGACATCTGTGACGGAGGGACTGGGGGCCCGGCAGAGGGCTCCAGTCTGGAACCCGGCTGCTCCCTTTCTAGCGCCCAGCACACGCCACCTCCTGCCCCCTGCTCCTCTCACTGTGCTTCCCACCTCTCCCCGCCACGTGCTACAAGCTCTCAGAATAACACCTCCCATGCCCCAGAGTTACCAGGCTAAGTGTGTGGTGGGTAACCAACCGGCTAAATGTTCACACAATTTCTCATTAAAAAAAAATCACTGTTTAATCTGCACTCGAATGTTTATAGCAGCACAATTCACAATTGCAAAGATGTGGAAACAACCCAAGTGCTCATCAATACATGACTGGATTAATAAAATGTGGTATATGTATACCATGGAGTACTATTCAGCTATAAGAAACAACAGTGAACTAGCACTGCTTGTATATTCCCGGATAGAGCTGGAACCCATTCTACTAAGTGAAGTATCCCAAGAATGGAAAACTAAGCACCACATGTACTCACCAGCAAATTGGTATTAACTGATCAACACCTAAGTGCACATATAGGAATAACATTTATTTGGTGTCGCCAGATGGGAGTGGGGGGGAGGGGATGGATATATACAAACATAATGAGTGTGATGCTCACCCTCTGGGGGATGGACACGCTTGAAGCTCTGACGCACGGGGGGGAGGAGGGGCAAGGGCAACATACATAACCTAAACATGTTGTACCCCCATAATATGCTGAAATAAAAAAAAATCACTATTCATGATAGCTGTACTATGACCTTTCACTTTGTATCAGGAGATGAAGAAACCAGCGACACAGAGCCCGGGGTGACTAGGGTCATCCAAAGTAACCCCTTCTCCCCAAGTCCTTCTAAATAAATTATCATCATCATTATTTATTGCTGTTGTTGGTACTATCACTATTACATCAATGCTAGGAGATGGCGACCTGTTTTAGCTGACAGCATTTATGATTCAGTGACAAGTTTCCCGTGCTGACCGCACGATTCAGTCACCAATGCCTGCTGCAGAGACTCCTGTGGGAGGCAGTGAGGTGTAAACACATGGATGGGAAGGCGGGACGCCTGAGCTCCTCCACCCCCGGCTCTGCCTCCACGTAAGTAAACTGAGGCGAGCCACCCATTCTC
Source organism: Cheirogaleus major (assembly GCA_963574435.1). Taxonomy (NCBI): domain Eukaryota; kingdom Metazoa; phylum Chordata; class Mammalia; order Primates; family Cheirogaleidae; genus Cheirogaleus; species Cheirogaleus major. The sequence goes on along the minus strand of CAUYPO010115342.1, from coordinate 11,355 downwards.
CATACTCCGGAACAGAGGCAATTCTAAGTGGCTTCCAGCACTGACACCCTAGGTCACTATGAAAAGTGCAAACCTTCCCCCACTTAAGGGGTTTTCATCACAACCAAAGCAGCAGGGCAGCGTATTCATTAGGAGTCATTTTAGTTGTGACGGAAGATGACATTTATTTTTTTAAAAAAATAATGGTGGCTTAAAAACAAACAACCCAATTCAAAAATGGGCAAGGGATGTGGATAGACATTTCTCCAAAGAAGTTGTATAAGTGGTCAATAAGCACATAAAAAGGCGTTCAACATTGGTCAGATACCACTTCTCACGCATTAGGATGGCCACTATTTAAAAAAAAAAAAAAACAGAAAATAACAAGTGTTGGCAAAGATGTGAAGAAACTGGAACTTTTGTGCACCGCTGGTGGGAACATGAAGAGGTATAGCTGCTGTGGAAAACACAGTGGCAGATCCTATAAAATTAAATATAGAATCACCATGTGATCCAGCAATCCTACTTCTGGGTCTAGGCACAAAAGAACGAAAAGCAGCGACTCACACAGATTCTTGTAAACGGGTGTTCACGGCAGCATTGCTCACAAAAAACAACATGTAGAAACAACTCAAACGTTCAATAGATGAGCAGACGAACGAAATGTGGCATATACATGCAGAAACATATTCTTCAGCCTTAAAAAAAGAATGAAATTCTGATACCTGCAACAAAATGGATGAACCTTGAAAACATTATGCTACCTGAACTAAGTCACAAAAGAATAAATATTGCACGGTTCCACCTGCATGAGACACCTAGAATAGGCACGTTCACAGAGACAGTTGCCAGGGTGAGGGGCACGGGGAGTTAGTGTTTAAAGTGCACAGAGTTTCTATTTGGGGGTGATGATTAAAAAGTTCTGCAAATGGATAGTGGTGATGGTTGTGATATATTATAAAGGTGCTTGATGCCCTGAATTATATTCTTAAAAATGGGCAAAATGGTAAAATTTATGTTATATATATTTTTCTACAATAAAAACATTTTAAAAAAAATAATGGTGTCTTAAACTGTATGAAAACAGGCAGAGAAGGCCTGACTATCAGGGGCCCTTACTCCCTGGAGGTTCTGCAACCTCAACATGTAGCTTCCTCTGTATGACCCAGGATGGCTGCTCCAACTCCAGCCATCACATCAGCAGTCCAACAGGAATGCAGAGAAAGGGAAGGACCCACTAAGGGTCTCCCTTCCCTTGAAAGACTCTACCTGGAAGCTCAACTTTCCCTTCAGGGACACTTTCTGGGAGTTGCACACAGCCCTTCCGCTCATGTTCTATTGGCCAGAACATAGTCACATGGCTAGGCTCAGCTGCAAAGGAAGCTGGCAATGTGATCTTTGTTCTAGGCACTGATCTTCTCAGCTCACACTCAGGAGTTCCGTTACTGAGGAAGAAGAAAAGAATGAGTACTGAGGAACAACATGCCATCTTTGCTCAGGTTGAAAATCACCCTGAGTGCAAATGTTTTTGCAGCCCAGGACTGCAGAAAGGGGGAGCTTTAAGGAATGGCTGTGACTGAGTGAGTGGCTTTCTTCTCTGCTACGCTCTCCGGATCGTCACAGAGATGTGCAATACAAAGATAAGTCATTCACCACATACCCTGGGGAAGAAGTGTGGCTGAACACTGCAAAGAGAAAGGAAAGAAAATGGAAAAGGAAAAAAGATGGCAATAAAGGGTCACTTTCTGAATGCCTCATCCCATCCATTTTGTAGAACCAAGACACTTAGAATAACGGAATGAATAAAGCTCTTAGAATCTTGAGCTTTGGCAGAGCCCAGAAGCGGCCACTGGCACATTCCTAACATCTCGGGTGGGCAACAAACAAATGTTTTATCCAGAAAGGTAACCACACACCCTCTTTCATGTCCCTCCACACTGAGAAAAGATTCAGCACCTTCAAAACACACGATTCCCAACACTTCGTTTCCCATTAAGGTTGTCTTCGGTTGAAAGTTTCGCAGGCCAAGCAGACAGTTTCACATATTCACATAGTCAAGCGAGAGAACAGGAGTTCTTATGAGTCACTGAAAATTTGGTTCAAAAAAAAAAAAAAAATGGAACCAGGAAGAATCAGTAACACGAAACGCCCACATGTCTTGACTCTTTAAAGCACATTGGGGGAAATTTTGCTTTTAGTGGTAACTGAACATTCTGTTGCTGCTATGTATGTCGTTTTCAGGAGAGATGAGACAGCTAACGGCCTGGGAAGACTTTTATGGCCTTCTCGTCCTTTAAGGGATGGCGTGGTCCCAACTTTGACCTCCTTTTTACTACTTTCCTTTCCTTTGGACACAATCCACGTAATCCTCAGTAATGCTAGAGCAGCTCTGCGTCAGTGTGCACACCTGACTCCCACGCCATTTCCACCCTTCGTTTTGGCAGCAATCTGGACATAGATACAGAAAGTTCCCATACCCCTGTCCCGACCTCCCGGGAGCCGTGGCCCCCACCCCAACCCAGCCCTCTTGGCATCTCCTGTCTCCCGCCAGGTCCACGGCTTCAAGTCAGGGAGCACGTCAGACCCGAGGCTGCAAACAAAATCCTGTAGACAGTTCTAGAGGGTGTGCTTGACTTGGGAAACCCACTTTAAATGGTTTCTGCATGAATCATCACTCTGTTAGCATCACCATCACAGAATGTCATCTCTCAGGTTCTAAAACACTTTACTCCCTTGTTTTTAGCATTTATCACCCATCTCAAAGGAATGGCATTCTTCCACATTGTGACATCCACTCCCCTAGGGACAGGCATCACATAGTGGTGACCATGCGGGACCCTGAAGCCACTGATCAGATTAAATCCTCATTCCATCACTAGCCACCTATATGACTTGGACAAGCTGACTAACATTTCCTTATCCATAAAATGGGCATAATAAAAGTATAGCCCCATACATAAATGGCCTACAAGCATATGAAAAGATGCTCAATATCACTAATCATTAGAGAAATGCAAACCAAAACCATGAGATATCACCTCACACCCACTAGAATGGCTACTATCAAGAAAAAAACCAGAAATAACAAATGTTAGCAAGGATGTAGAGAAATTGGTGGGAATGAAAATTTGTATATTCATTATGGAAAACAGTATGGAAATTCCAAAAAATAAAAAATAGAATTTATCACATGATCCAGCACACATCCCACTTCTGTGTATACATCCAAAAGTATTGAATGCAGGGTCTAGAAGAGATATTTGCAAACCCATGTTCATTGCAGCAGTATTCACAATAATCAAGATATGAAATCAACCTAAGTGTCCACAGATAGATGAATGGATAAACAAAATGTGGTATATACATACCAAGGAATGTTACCCAGACTTTGAAAGGAAAGAAATCCTGTCATGTGTTACAACATGAATGAACCTTGAGAATGTTCTACTAAATGAAATAAACCAGTTACAAAAAGACAAATACTGTGTGATTCCACTTATATAAGGTAGCTAAAGTAGCTGAATTTACAGAAAACAGAAAGTAGAATGATGGTTGCTAGGGGCTGGAGGGAGGGAAGAATGGGAGTTATTTAATGGGTATAGAGTTTCAGTTTTGCAAAATAAAAATAAAAAAGTTCTAGAGATTCATTGCACAACAACGTGAATATACTTCACACTACTGAAATGTACAACTAAAAATGGTTATGATAAATTTTATGTTTTTTAACACAATTACAAATTTAAAAAATATTAAAAAAAAAATAGCCCAACTGGCCAGTTTAAGAAACCACCACAGCTGTGAAAACTCCATTATAACCCTGTGGCTTTCACCCAGAAATAAATCCACACATTCACAGTCAATTAATCTTCAACAAAGCTGCCAAGAAAACACAATAGAGAAAGGATAGTCCCTTCAATAAATGGTTCTGGGGAAACTGGACATCTACAGGCAGAAAAATGAAATGGGGCCCTTTTGAACAGTTTCAAATCAGAAACTGTTAAACTACTAGAAGAAAATATAGGGGGAAAGCTCTATGATTTTGGTCTGGGCAGTGATATTTTTTGGATATGAGCTCAAAAACACAAGGAGCAAAAGTGAACATAGACAAATGGGATTACATTAAAAAGCTTCTGTATAGCAAAATAATCAATGAACAAAGTGAAGAGACTACCTGTGGAATGGGAAAATATATTTTCAGGCCATATATCTGATAAAGGGTTAATTAATATCCAAAATATGTAAGGAACTCAAACAACTCAATAGGAAGAAGACAATCCAATTAAAAATAGGTAAATGACCTTAACAGATATTTTACAAAGACATACAAATGGCCAACAGGTATATTAAAAAATGTTCCACATCACTAATCATCAGAGAAATGCAAATTAAAACCACAATGAGATATCACCTCATACCTGTTAGAATGGCTATTATCAAAAGATGAAAAGTATGTGTTGGTGAGTATGTGGAGAAAGGGAACCCTTATACACTATTGGTGGTAACATAAATTACTACAGCCATTATAGAAGACAGTATGATGTTCCTCAAAAATTTAAAAATAAAACTACCGTATGATCCAGCAATCCCACTTCTGGATATATATCCAAAGGAAATGAAGTTATTATTTTGAAGAGGTATCTGCCCTCCCATTTTTACTGCAGCATCATTCACAATATGAAATCAACCTAAGTATCCATCTATAGATGAATGGATAAAGAAAATGGGATATGTACATACACACAATAGAATATCACTCAGCCTTATAAAATAAGAAATTCTGTCTTTTGTGACAACATGGATGAATCTGGAGGACATTATGCTATGTAAAATAAGCCAGGCACAGAAGGACAAATACTGTCCAAATACCATTCCATTTATATATAGAATCTTAAAAAAGGAGAAGTCATAGAAGCAGAGAATAGAATAGTGGTGCCAGGGGCTGGGGGTAAGGGAAATGAGGATATGTTGGTCAAAGGATACAAAGTTTTGGTTAAACAGGAGGAATAAGTTCTGGAGATCTAATGTATAGCATAATGACTATAGTTAAAAATAATACATTCTGTACTTGAAATATGCTAAAAGTATAGATCTTAAACATCCTCACCACACCCATACAGGTAACTATGAGGTGATGAATATGTTAATTACTTTGATTGTGGTAATGATTTCACAATGGTACCTCAAACATCATAATGTACACCATAAATATTAATATATACAACTTTTATTTGTCAGTTATATCTAAACTAAGCTCCGCGGGGGGAAGAAAAAGAGAGAAAAGAATCCTATGGCTCCCGAAAGGCAGTGCTAGTTGCTTTTCATCTGACCAAAGCAACCTTTAAGGTATAGGCATAACTCAGAGATACCATGGATTCAGTTCTGCATCACTATAACAAAGTGAATATCACAATAAAGTTACACAAATATTTTGGTTTCCCAGGGCATAAGAAATTTATGCTTACACACCATACTATAATCTGTTAAGTGTGAAATACCATTATGTCTAAAAAACAATGTACATACCTTAATTAAAAAATACTTTATTGCTAAGAGATGCTAACCATCATCTGAGCGTTTAGTGACTCTTAATCTTTTAGCTAGCGGAGGCTCTGACTGATTAGGGTGGTGGCTGCTGAAGGCTAGGGTGGCTGTGACAATTTCTTAAAATAAAACAACAGTGAAGTTTGCTGCATCAACTGACTCTTCCAATCATGAAAGATTTCTCTGTAGCATGTGATGCTGTTTGATAGCGTATTACCCACAGAACTTCTTTCAAAATTAGAGTTAATTCTTTCAAACCTTGCTGCTTTATCAACTAAGTTTATATTGTTCTAAATGTTCTAAATCCTTGTTGTTGTCATTTCAACAATATTCACAGCATCTTCACCAGGAGTAGATTCCATTTAAAGAAACCACTCTCTTTGTGCATTCTCAAGAAGCAACTCTTCATTCATTAAAGTTTTATGACAAAAGTACAGCAATTTAGTCACATCTTCTGGCTCCACTTCTAATTCTAGCTCTCTTGCTGTTTCTACCACATCTGCAGGGAGTTCCTCCACTGAAGTCTTGAACCCCTCAAAGTCATTCATGAAGGTTGGAATCAACTTCTTCCAAACTCCTATTAATGTTGATATTTTGACCTCTTTCCATAAATTGTGAATGTTCTCAATGGCATCTAGGATAGCGAATCTTTTCCATACAGTTCTCAGTTTACTGTGCCTAGATCCATCAATGGCATCTCTATTAATGGCAGCTATAGCCTTATGAAATATTTCTTAAATATGAAGACTCAAAAAGCTCAATTAGTTTTCTTGATCTATTGGTTACAGAATGTACGTTTTGTTAGCAGGCATGAAAACAACATTAACCTCCTTGTGCACCTCCATCAGAGCTCTTGGGTGACCAGCTGCATTGTCAATGAGAAGTAATATTTTCAAAGTAATCTTTTTTCTCTGGGCAGTTGGTGTCAACAGTGGGCTTAAAATATTCAGTAAACCATGGTGTAAATAGATGTGCTGTCATTCAGGTTTTGTTGTCCCATTTAGAGAGCACAGGTAGAATATATTTAGCATAATTCTTAAGGGCCCTGGGATTTTCAAAATGGCAAATGAGCAATATAAGGCTGTTTTACTTGCATTGAAAATCTATTGTTGTCATCAAGCTAGAGCCTCTGGATAACTTAGCACTTGCTTTTTCACCTACCGCTGTCAACCAGTTCACCTTCGTGGTCTTCAGTGTCATGAACATGGGGGTCCTCATTACAGTTTACTCTAAGAAGAATATCATGGAATGCTTAGCAGACAAATGGAGGACACAACAGAAGCCAATTATGCATCTGATATCAACGGCGAAAAATGTATGTGCTTCTGTGCCCTGAGTGGTAAAGTAAATCTAAATCCCATCAAATGGCACTACTACTTTAGGATACATATTAGTCATCAGAACACTGCACGCCAAGGCAGCAGCCTTCATTAATTACCCTACCCAAGGCTATGTCCCTGCACTCACTCAGCTCCTTCCTAAGCATGTGAGCCTAAGTCCACACAATACTCATGCTGAGGTATATATGACCTTTGGTGGTATGCACTTGAAACTTCAGCATCAAAAAAGAAATATTAAGATTAAAACAATGAAAAGAATGTACTTGGCATATACTAGGAAAATACCTTTCAAGATACTTTAATGGTGTCACTTCAATTTAACAAATGTTCTGTAGTGTCTGTTACAGTGTAAAACACCGTGCTAAACACTGGGGCCAGGCCTAGGGGGATATAGAAAACTATCTAACACAATAAGGCTGTCAAGGGAAGAGCTACATCTCTGAGATTATGTTTAAATGGTGTCTTAAAAGACAAAAGGACTGTCAGTAGGTCTAGAAAGAATGAAGAATTCAGAAGCAGAGTGGGAAGAAGCCAGAAGGGCATTTAGAACTAAGTATCATAAATAAAGCTGTCCAAGTACATAAATGAGACGTATGTGTGGAGGCTACTAAAGATATCTATGGCAAAAGCATAAGGAACAATAGCAAATATAGTAGCCCTTTCCACTCTAGCAATATTTTACTTTAAATTTTGCATGTTGAGGTTGTGTCATGTTTATTGCTGAACTTTATATGTTTCTGGCATATAATAGTACTTGGAAAGATTTGTTGAATGAATAAGCAAAAGATAAGGCTAGAAAGGCAGCTGAGAGCCCAGATCACGACTGCCCTTGAATGCTAGCTTCAGTATTTGGATTTTATTTTTTCTTGTGGTTAAAAAAAAAAAAAAAGTTACCATCACGAAATTTATCATTTTAAGTGTGTAGTATAGTAGGGCTAATTATATATGCATATTGTTGTGCAACAGATCTCTAGAAGTTTTTCATACTGCAAAACCAGAACTCCATACCCATCGAACAACTCCCCATTCAGAATTTGGATTTTGTTCTTTAGGCAGTGATGTGTTCTTGAAATTTTTTGAGAAGGCTCTCCTATGTTTTGGCAAGTAACTTGTAAGTAATGCTTAGGATATGTCAGATGATCAGTGGGTTGCATGAAGGGGAAATCATTAGGAGGTTAGTGAATCTCTAGAGTGAATAGACCGTACTTTATATTACTCCTTTGTTAAGGAAAATCCTAGCTGCAACCTATTTGTAAGAATTGTTGATATATAAATTTATCTGAAAAAATAGTGATAATGCTTGCTCATATCACATTAAATTTAAGAAAAAGAAATTATTCAAAACAATGCCTGAATATCAAACAGCATGAGACAACTCAAAATAAACATTCTTAATTGCAATCTACTTGTGTTACTCAAAAAGGCCCTTAGCTCAAAACTGTTACAAGTCATGCAATGTTGATTTGAGTATTTTTCCAAAAAGCATTCTATCCTCCAACAGCCTGAGTTCCAGGTTTTCACCCTCCCATTCCCTTAGCTTGATCCAATATTTAACACAGATTCATCGACATTTATTTCTTATATGCTATTCTTTATTATGGCACAAGAAGAGATACATACAGTGGCGGACTGTAGGAGAAAATTACAGACTTCTCATTTACTCTAACAGACACAGTATTCTATTTCTTTTTAAAAGTATGATATTCACTTAAGGTTCTCAGCGTCTCCCAATAAATTTCCCTTAGCTTTTTAGAAAGCATAAAATGGAGTACCCATAAATTCATTGCATTGATCACTCAAACAGCCAGTGTAAATTAAAATATCCTTCTTTAAGTTAATACATCATAATTTATAAAGCTTCTAAGAAACCAATGCATAACATTTCCTGAGAAAACTTTATTTTAATGTGAGGATAACCTAATAATAAGAAGAATAAATTTCATTAAGAAAATTGGGAGAAGACAGAAAACATAAACATAATCAGATGAGAACATTAAATCTGCATTTTCTTCCGAAGGAAACAAAATAGCTCAAGAAGATTTGGAATTTCCAAATTACTTTTTAGGCATTTTAGTCCCAGTTTCCCAATAAAATAATATCATTTATTTTGCTTTTTCATCATGTAAACAGAAGCCTGAATCATTTTTGCAATAAACGGTTGAATCAAAAAAGCCTTTTTTCCCAAGATAGAAAGCTGAGGAGCTCCATGCCAGGGACTAAATTATTTCCAGCTGTAAAAGTAGATCTTACTTTTCCTGGGAAATCTGGTAGTAGATGCATTCATGCCATATGTAAAATATTAAAGAAAAGATAATCAATGAAAGATTAACAATGCAAATCAGTTAATGGGGCACCATATACACACACTTGTTGACTTGTAGACACTTGTAGATAACCATAGTCATAAGAAATATTTAAATTCCCACCTAGATATGTCTATTTTAGAGGAATTTACATTTTAAAACAGTCAACATGCAATCATATATACTAACATGTTGAAATATAAATAATTGTTTATTCACTAAAGTACTTACAGTTTATAGAATTTAAATTATACATAAAATAATTAGATTAATAACATATGCAGAGCAGAGAAACCTATTTGTTACCCCACCCTGAGAAATCTGGAAGAGCAGGTTAGCCACATCTGGTCCCGTTTGCCTGTGTACCCCTAGAGGGCTCCAGGTGAAGAGAATGCTTGGCTGATTTTCAGGTCCCAGAATAAGATATCTAAACAAAGAGGAAGGATACAGTCTACCCTCAAGCTCTGGAAAGCGCTGGAGACAGCTGGGGTGCATGCTACTCTGGGACACTCCTGTGAACATGACCTTGGGTAGTACCCCTTAAATATTCTTCAACCCTGTACAGAGAACTTAATGCAATAAATCAAGAAAGAAAGCTGAACAATTCACAGAGCTGGCAGCTTCTTTTGGGGGCGTCTAGTAATAGCTTTATAAAAGATTCTCTTTCCCATTTTGATGGCAATAAGAGCAATGTATTGGGACAGTGAGAGATACCAAGAGGCACCTGGAAAAGAAGGGACAATGGCCACAGAAGCAGAAAGAATGAGCTGGAGTAGAATATAGCTTTACTCACCACACACTCAAGTCCTCCAGTGAGGTCTTGGGGAGGAAGAACATGACCAGGAGCAAGACCTGGGCAACAGCCTCACAGAGGAGCCAGGTCCCTGGGGAGAAAGGGGGAGGCTCCAGGTGATGGCTTGAAGGCTAACGTGGATGACAGATTCAGGGTTCAGGAGGCCAAGGGCCCCTGTAATAGGTAACCAAGTATTCTCAACCTGAAAGACCACCCTTGAGAAAGACAGGAAAGCCCAAGGTGTGTCTGTGTGGTGGGTGGGGAACAGAGTGTGGGAGGAACATATTCAGAATAAGGTAGAGGTCTTAGGGACAGATTCCTACACTTCTCTTGTTTGTGGCTGACAACTGGTACTAGATGAGGACATAAGACTCTTAAGAGTGAAAAATAGGTAACATCTAAATAGGGAATAACACAACATTCTAGAAATTGGTGTGGAGTAAGAGACAATTTGAGAGTAGCTTAATTTGGGTGAAGTTCCAGGGTAATTTTCTTCAGCAGGAGAGCGGGGAACATTGAAAGGAGAAGGAAGTAGAGAAAGAAAGAGGAGGGGAAGAGGAGTGAAGGAGCTAGAAAGAGCAAGAGCGAGGGTGCACAGAGTCCTCAGAGTCACTCACATAAAAGACATACATGTAGGAATGAAGTCATGGCTATAGGAGGAGTATATTATAAAATCAAATACATGATGAATCCCTTGCAGTAATTCCTAAAATCTGCACATGCACAACCCCCCAACCATACACACACAGGAATTTTGTAGAGAAAAATCAGGTAAACAGTGAAGTTTGTTGACTATCAGGCTACTCCAGAGGACAAGGAAATAAGGATTAACTAAATGTGACCCTACAGTAGGTATTTTCTAACCTACTTTAAGTTTGCAATACGCACATTTGATCAAGCACTGTTTTAATGACTAGAAATGATAAAGCAAAATGTGCACCACTTTGTACACAGGGAAGAGAACTGAAGTCAAAATTATAATAATACTAATGGCAACAAAGTCCTTGAGGATGGAAATATGCTTCTCACATTCTTGTTTATATACATATTTTTGTGGATCAAAATAAAACAAAGGGAATGCAAATATTAAGATCTGCTTATAGGTAGGGTGACCAAATAATTTATTGCCCAAATAGAGACATGTCTGAGAGAAAAAGGGGACACTATTAGTAATTATACCAGAGTAAAAGACAAACTGGGGAGTCTGGTCTTCTACACATAGGTGTTAAATGACACATACATCAATAGCTTCCTATCATAACAGACTTAAACCTAAGGCAAGATACCTTAAGAATCCTAGAAGAAGTTGGGAAAACCCTATCAGACATTGGCCTAGGCAAAGATTTCTTGAGGAAGACCCCCAAGGCAATCACTGCTGCATCAAAAATAAACAAATGGG